>VXBL01010279.1:573372-601683 GCA_013400195.1 Aramus guarauna
TTTCAGGCAAATAAAGCTATTTTCCCCCAGTGGGTACTAAAAGCTCATCATCATCCTTTTTACAGAAACCTTTTATGCGTCAGAAAAATGTATTGCCTGCACTCAGGCATGTATTTCCAAATACAGCTTTCCCTCTCCGGCCTCATTTGCTGAGCCTCCCATCTGTGCGGTTCATCTCCAGACTTGCAAGTGTGACGGTTTCCCTCCTGTCTCGCACTGCCCAGCACCCCTCAGTGCAGCGGGAAGCAATTATCAGCCTTGTCTTACGCACAAAGCTTCTGTAATGATGACTCAGAGAGAGATTTGACTCCTTTTCTCAAACCTCAGGACGCTGCCGACTTGTTCGAGCTGGTCACCCACAACAGCCCCCATCACCACCACGTACCACCCTGCCTGCTGCTCCTCCTCTTGCATTCAGTCATTCAGCTCCTGCTCCCTCCAGAGCCACCACCGCACCCTCCTCTCCCCTATACTTCATCATGCTGGTGCCCGATCGGTTTTGCTGTTCACCAAGAGGATCTGAAATTCTGCTCCTAAGCCTTAGTCACATCAGCAGCCCCTCTCGTGCGCTCACAGGTTATCCCATTAAAGGAAGAAGGTGGACAGATTTGCCTATTTTTTTCCTTTTTAAGTTAGCTTTTCTTTTAGACCCCATTGTCTTCCTCCTCTCTGTTGTTCACAAATTACTCTGGAACTTTTTTGAGGAATTGGGGTCAGATTCTCTGATCCTTCATTTTCTGGGTCTTCCCTTTGCCTCCCATTGCAGGTCTGCAGCGGGCTTTGCTCTGCTCCTCTTCCCTCCCCACCACATCCCTGGGGAACATCGACAGCAATCACCAATGGCTCAGAGCTTGCTGGGACCAGGTTTTCCTCAAGTCATTTACAATAATTTCACCAAGCCCAGCTGACATGAGTATGAGATAAACTCTTCTTTCTCTATTTCCATTCCCTTACCCCCCTATTTGAAAAAGTTACGTGCCTGGGTATGTGATCAGCATTACAGTTTTTAAGGACTGAAGCAGAGGAAGCACAGAGCACATCTGACTCTTGTGACCCCTCATCTCTCCAGCCTTGCTCTGCTCCTCGATGGCCTTTCTCACAAATTCCACTTTTTTTGCAATAACTTCACCCAATTTGGAAGCCTTCAGATAAGTAGTTTTTCCACTAGAGGGCACAAAGACAATTTCTCCTAAATGGAAACTGATGTTAGAAGGATTAATAAAATAATTACTAGCATCTCACCAAAGTTATCTCCAACTCCAAGAAATGAACACTTAATAAATTGAGATGTAGTTCCAACTCCCCGGGTACTACGATATCAACCGTCTCTAACATGTAGAGATTGAAAACCTAGAAATTCAGAAGTAGCACTACTCTAACAAGATCTCCTATACAACACTAAGCATTTTATCCAGTGATTTCTGCGCTGCCAACAACTTCTCATTAGGCACAGGCCACAGTATTAACACAGCACTGGAGACAGAAAAAAATCCATCCTAGTATTTTCTAAGTTGAACTTATCCAAATTCAGCTTCAAGCTGCTGAACTTTTTTAGACTTTTGTTTCCTAGATCAAAAGAAATTCTCTACCAGCAAAGATCTTCTGTTTGCGGATACTTTTAGATCATGGTAAGTCACCTCCTGACCCGTCTTGGGTAAACTAAAGAGATTTTAGCCTTTAAGGCTCTTCTATACAAGCCAGCTTTTCCAGCTTTAAAGCTTGTCTTGTAAACTCCTTACAGGTTGAATCTATAACCACGACACCTTAACCAGTTCCTCACCAGGGAACAGTGCTGGTCTGTAAGAAATGTATAAACTCTGTGGGAAAGCAATTAAGTCAAACATCGGGTTACACAAACCCAACGAGCAGTATGACAGCAATAAGCTCAGAGCAGCATGTACCTTGAGAGCACCATGGCCCTCAGGGTCCATCAGCCTCCTCAGCCCCACCAACAGCTTCAGGTACAGCAAACCTTGCTTGAACCTACCTTGCCGACTTCTGCAATCCTGACAACCCGCTCTTTCATGGCCCAAGCCGAGGAGATGTGCGAGCACCTGGTAGCCCACCCGTGTGCGTGTGCCTACACGCACACCCACGCTCCCCTCCATGACCGGCTGTCCTTCGACGCGCGCTCACTCCTCCAGTGAGGTTTGCTTTCTGCCTACCGCTGCCTGTGGATTTCCACTTACTGGAAGGTTTGGCTTGAAGGGAGCCAGCCCAAAGACTTTTGCTAATGGAAGAAGAGAGACAATAGCGATACGCAGGTGCTTCCTCCCATTTAAAGTGTTTACTTGTGCAGCTTAACACAGTGACGCTATTGTGAATTAGATTTGCATGCTGGTTTACAGAGTTCAAAAGGTAGCACATAACAAAAGGAACCCCAAAATACTGCTTATTAAATGAAATGCTGCAGATAAAGTATTTTTTTTCTTTCCTTTTAAACTCTGCTTCCTTTGCCCATGCCAAGTAAGAGGGTTTTTCCAACCATACAATAAAAGCAGTTTCCAATGGGAAATGATACATACTATATCAAACCAAAGCAAAAACCCTTAACACAAAAGCAAAGAATTTATCAGTATATCTCCACTGCCTATGCGGCAGGCTCCTCGTGGCATGGAAAGGACAATTCTGGCAGCGATTAGTGAAGGCTGAACTTGAGACCATTATAAACGCACATGCTCTGAGAAAAATCAAAAAGATCAAGAGAGAAGGTAGAGTATAACTAAGCCACAACACAGAGTTAAGGAAAACTTCAGTCCAAAAGAAGAACAAAGGCGTATTTGTTTTATGAGATAAAGCAAGTAATTCAGCTGTATTCTGCAGTAAGCCATTTGTCTTAGGACAGAAATGGCAGGGGGCAGGGGTGGCGGGGAGGGAGGGGATCATCTGATTCTAATTTTGTTGTCCTAAGCTTACATTACATGAATCAAGATGTTTACGAGAGGTGCCAGGCACTCAAGTCTATGGTTGGATCTTGTACATTGGAAGTATTAGATGTGCTGAACATCTTGCAGTTCCCTCTACAGCCAGTGAAAGCTCAAAGATACTCAGCATTTAACAGTAGTATAAATAATAAATAATAATAATAATATTTTATTATTACAACAACAAATGTCAAGACACTTTTCCTGGTATCTAATAAACTCAGAAATCCAACTTTATAGACAGTGATTTGTGAAAATCTCAGTCCTTCCATAGCACCACCTTTTTACTGTTCAAGACGTTTCAAATGAATTATCCTCTTATTCAAGACCCTGCAACTTAAGACTGCACCTCACTTTCATGTGAACAGCCAGATGTGCTGAAACCAACAGCGCACGCGTTCTCATTCAACCCCATTCTTTTAAAGTCAAAACAAATAGAATTGAGCCCTTTCATTCGAGTGCTGTATTATTTTGCCCGCTCTCCCCAGTCGTCGCTATTTTAGATGTGCTTCCATCGATTTCCCTTCTTGGTAGGAACAGACTGAATGGGATTTGGCACTTTGCTGTCTGCTATCATTTTCTGTGATATCTGGTGGGATGATTGCTTGGAGAATGTCAGATCCAGACTCCTTCCATTCTCTATTATCAGTGAATCTAGAAATAGCAATTAAAATCCTTCTCTCCATTGCTCCTGTCACAGACATGTGCTAGAAAGTAAGTGGCAAGTGCTGCTTTCATAGATGCAAGTGACAGAGTAATGCAATGGCTTAAAATTAGCAAGTTAATAATTTTAGAGTTGCTTTTGTGCCGCTCAGCAATCCTGTGTCCAGCTTACTGGACTTCTCCTTGAAGTAACAAGAACACAGGCAGATGTGTGCCTAAAAACAGCTGCAGCAACTCACAAACCCAAGTGGTGACTTAACAGTTTGGACCAAACCCGTTTTACCTGCGCTGAAGCAGTCTGTCAGCACTCTCAGCCCCCCCCACATACCTGTCATTTGAAACAGCACTAGCAAACAGCAGATGGGCTTCACAACCTCTTAAACCACCACGTCCATTCTGCAAACAAATCTCTGGCAAACAAAGGCTAAATGAGCATCTACAGTCTTGTCTAAGTTACCTACAAAAGTGAAGATGGGGCATTGTTCTCAGGTATGAGCTCAAATCCAGGGTAACTGCCAGGCAGTCTCTGCCCCAAATTCTCAGCACCACCACCTGCAACCCACCCCTAACTGCACCACCACCCCTTCCAGCAGCCCTGCAGAGCGGGACCAGGGACCTAGAAAGGTGGCAGAGAGGAAGACAACACTCCTGTGTCTCTTTTATTGCTGGTTTTAGTCTTTAGTCTCGCTAGGCAAAAGCAACCCATGTGTTTTATTTTTATGGCTTTCATCCTACTGCTGCATGCAGTTCCTGAAGGGACATAAGATGCCACTGCTTTAGAGAAGATCCAACTGAAAAACAATTTAATGCACTTTCACTGAAAGAGAGCATTAGAAAGCAAACAGGTAAAAGTAACTTCATTTACCAGCAGTGGCTTATGGATGCTCAGAGACACCGAGATTTATTACATACTGCCTTGGGCAGGTGGGAGGACAGTGAGAGGAGAGAAGAATTTCTGGCTGTAAAATGTCTTAAATGCCAAAACCCAGATGAGTCTTTACAAGATCTGTTACTTGCACTCGCTCCAAAGCTGCGAGAAGAGGGGCAGCCAAGGGCCCGAGCCATTGCTGAGGACCCCCAACACCCTCCAGGCAATGCCAGTCCAGGGGCTGGTCCCACCAGGGCAGGAGGGCTGCAGGAATGCTGCCCCTCCCAGTGCCGCTGCGGGGCACCTCGTGCTGGTGCACGAAGCCCTGCACGGTTCCGTGGGATGACGGTACTGAGTGGGACAAATTGGGAAGAACAGTGGGAAAAGCTTTTCCAAAACTCTTAGCGTGACAGAAGAGGACAAGTCCTGCCTTACAAGTAACAACTGTAAGAAAACACTTCTGGGGGGAAACACACTTCTGCAAAATCCTGAACTCTTTTTTTGTTTGTTTTTGTTTTTTTGTTTTAAATGACTGAGAAGTAATGATACATCCCCAAAGGACTGCAGTCTGTGAAAGATCTGAATCCTGCAAGCAGCAACGCACAGAAGTTGGAAGCAAACACAACTGGAGTTGGCAAGAAGAACAAATTAAAGGTTTTCATTGTGGCAAATGAGGTTTTCAAACAGACCAGCAGTAACACAATGTTCCAAACTTTGTTGCGTTACTTTTACGATTCCTCCCAGCAGCATGCAACAAAACATATCTGAGCTGTAATCAATTTCTTACAGCCTTATATAAACATTATAGGAATTTTGTCCTCTGTAATACTTCTTGCTCTCAAGGATGCAATAAATAAGTCAGTTACAACCCCGCTGCTGCTTTGTCTCCTATCTTCCCGTCTCAAGTCACTGCCGTTATTTATTTTAAGCTACCAGTGTAACCACTTTCAGCTTCAACAAACACTTTAAATGTAACCTGTGGCTAAACTCTAGGCAGAATGAAGCATTTTACATTCACAGGGCAGGAGTGGAAAGGAAAAGCTCTTTTCCACTGTTAACACCACTCTCCTTTCATCTACAATCCCTCTCCAGTATCAAGGAAGGGAAATCTGATAGCCAACCTCTCAGCCAACAACTGAAAGAGAATTAGACCTGGAAAGTCCAGGAGACAACAGTCACTATGATCACATTTTCAATAGCTGCGTAGCAGGCACCCTGGCCACGGACACACCAAGCGATACGGATGCTAGCACTGCCCTCATGTAGGTGGCAAGCCATCTTCTCCAGCATCGCTTCACTGCTCCAGGACAGCGTTGCAGTTGCAAGTTACGGGGACAAGAGAGGACCAGGATACTCAGCTCCAGGAGCGGCATGTACCATTGAGTATCCATCTTTTGAAGGTAGAGACCTTCTGGCAGATGAATTACTGCACTTCAGCCTTTTCTCGGGCCCTGCCCAAAGCACCTCACGCAGCAGATCCAGGCATAACTATCGCGCTGGTCCCCAGTTGCAGGGACATCTCAGAGAGAAATTGCCTGGGCACACTTCAGGGTCAGGACTGGCTCGTAACCATTCAGAGAGCTCTAACAGCACTGTGTGTCACACACTGAACTGCCTTCCTTCAAGGCATTGGCTTCATTCAGGCTATGAAGAAAGGCCACAGTTTGTCAGTCCACAGGTCCACCTACTCCATAGTCCCATCTTGAGGAACAGCAGCAGTGACTGCTTTGGGAGGAGCGCTAGAAGAGGACAAGCGCACGGTGCTTCCACTGAAGAGTACCCACCTGGCAGAGGTTGGGGCTCGAGGACCACCTGTGCCAGAAGTATTGTCTTAGTATAGCCCTGGTTGGGTTTCTCCCTGTTCTTCTCCCTCTGTTTCATCCAGGGAACAGCAAATTCACCCCATCACTATGATACAGCACCAGAGAGGGTAGGGAGCAGGGCGGGGAGAAGAGACACCTGAGCTAACTTCTAAGGATTTGCATCCTTTGAACACTTCACTCATGCATAACTGAAAGGGCTATACGTTTGGACTACAAGAAAGTGGAATTTATTTTTTTTTCTCCCACTACCAGACCCATCATGTGAAGGATGCCGTCATATGATAGCCTTGGGGGAGGTCTGCAAACTTGGAGAATTTACTGAGAAGCAAAGTAAACTACTACTGACAGCAAGTGGACCAGGACCCAGATCCCCAAGAGGTTCTGACAGCGGGAGGACCCAGAAAAAAATAAGCCAGCCTTGACCTGGCATTGGTGGAGGGCAGAGAGGAGCACATACATGTATTTTATTTACACTAACCTCCATTTGACCAGTTACGCAAATAAATCTCTGCTTGTCCTAAGTACACCTCTAGAGGCCAAGGGAGAATTTGGAAGACTTGACAGTATAGCCAGGTCTGCTGGTCACTGCATTGCGACTGAACTCAAGGGTTCTCAGAAATGAAGCATTAAGCAGGCAAGAACAGCACATACAGCCCATAAAACAATGCATCAGAAAAAAAAAAAAAAAGGTAATTCAAGCTTAGAAGAGAAAAAAGAAAAAAGGTACTTAGGGCTTTGATATGTGATCATTATCACTTCAGTTCCCCATGGGCAGAGAAGCAGTAGCTGGTCCCCAGAGAATATATCCCAGGGAAGTGAGGGAGACGGGAGCAAAGCACCACTACAACCCCAGCACCGACCCAACAGGGACCGGACATGCCTGCCGCTGCAGGGAGCGTGGCAGGGACCCGCAGCCTCTACGGCTAGGGAAAGCACCATGCACACACTCTGCACAAATGTGGGGCTTTTGCATGATCAAAAGAACAAACTGAGATGTAGATATGACACCCGGACTGCCCTGAGCGCAGGAGGGATCCGGCACATCTTCTTGTCAAGCAGCACACGTGCCGCAGTGCCGGCAGCCACACGTGTTACTGTACTTGTTTGTGCTCTCCTTGGACCAGAGGCTCCCCAGGGACAGGGACCGCACCTTCACTAATGGATTTACACCATCTCCCATGCTCGATTCTCCTAAGGCTCCATTACGAAGCTATTCAGAAACTGCAGTCGTGAAGATGGTACAGTTAAGCCTGATTTCTGCTTCCTTGCTTAAATCAATGCGGCTCAGACATTCACTTATCACTAAACCTTGCAGTGCCAGGTCAGCTTAACTGTGCCAATATTAAAGTGAACTTGATATAAACCCTATCATTTTCTAATTCATTTAGTTAAACAGCTGCTTTCTTCCAATACAGGCAACGCATCCGAACAAACACATGAAGACTCCCTAGATTAATACGGTAACTGCAATACGGGCTTGTGAAGTGGTGTAATTCAGCCGAGGGTAGGAATGGAAGTCAAACCCCTAAACCCTTGCACACACCAACTTCAACCAACCAGCTTCTGCAGCTGGCAACAGCAACCGGCCCACGTCCTCTGCAACACTGAGGCACAGCAACATTTGTACAGCTGACCCCGAGCAGCAGAGATGATCCAGCTAAAGGTACGTTCCCTGGGGCAGGTCGGAAGAAACAAAGCACAAGTCAAGTGAAAAATAAAGAAAACTTTCAGATGGCTTGAGATGTTCCCCCTCCTTGGAGGCTCACCTGGCCCTACCAGCTCTCCTGCATGTCCTGCCCACAGCACAAGATGCTGCCCACCGAGATGGCCAAGGCTTGACCCTAGTTTCCCATCAGGAAGGTTTGGCTCAGGCCTCTGCATCATGAGAAGCTGTAAGCCAGCAATGCAGAGGAGACAGAGTTACTGCTTCACTGCACTGATCCATACAGACAGCAAGAGGCAGGGGAAGGAAAAAAAAAATGCACTAAAAATTCTTTTGACAGGGTGAAAAATGAAAGCAAAGTGAAACACAGCTCAATCTGTCAAAACAAAATCACAGCAAGCCCACTGAAAAGAAAAAAACCACACAGCTCAACTCGCATTTTCTAGTAGGCAATAACTAGTACATTTGTTTTCTTGAAGATAAGCGGGTGGGTTAAGTTTGCCAGACAACACTGAGCAGATTTGAAAGGTAATCACATGAGAAGCGCAAACGATCAAATTTTGCAGTGGCTCTGAACACAGCCGAGGACATTAAGGACTTGCTTGCTTCCACCTTGCAGTTCAGAAGACTCTCAAAGAAGTTTTTACAGTTGCACCGTTGGGCTGACGGATGGAATCCAAAGTGCCTGATCAAGACAAGCTTTGCCCTTTCCCTCTGAGCTTACATACAAAAAGGAAAGATGATGCTCTCAACAGAACGAGCCACAAATTGGCATGGCAAAAGGTCCCATACAGTGCGTGTTTGGTCAGGATGGTAAAAGGTCAACCTAATATTCAGAGTACAGAGAGCCCATTAACCTGGTAAGAGAGTCCTAACAATGTTACCCAGAGGGTATTTTGAATGATGAGACAGCTTGTAATTAGCTTAGGTGGGCCAACCTAATTATTCATGGCCTGAGGAAGCATCTCCCAATGCAGGAGGGGTACAAGATATATATTTATAGTTCTTTCCTGATAAGCTCATTATAAGCTTTCAGAGATGAATGACCACAGCATTTGACTGTTTTCTTGCAACACGGAGATGCACGCAGTAATGAGCGACTGAGCCAGGAGAACAAAGGCAGGGGCTGCGCGGGGCTCTAAGTGAAAAAGGAGGGAAAAAAAGAAAATCACCCATCACCCCTCCACCAAAACAGATTTTTGTTACACTGAACATGAAATTGCAATTTGCTAGCTTCATTTGGAAATGGACAATTATATGCATTCCCATTTTATATAAATGTGTGAACAAGCATTTCCATAAAACCCATTTTAACAAGGCCTCAAGCATTAAAAATAGGAAATAATGCAGTGGAAACAGTTAATATAGATGTGCAACACCCTGTATATATTCAGAACTGCATTCATACATTAAAAACTTAAGACCATTCTTCCAAATAAATCAGCATTAAAAAAAATTTCTAGTTTCCCAGTGTTTCCATTCCAGCAGACCTTTGCCTGCTCAGACCTTTATTAGCCGTAACAGAGTTGCAGGTGCGCCCAGGAATCAAACTGAGACCTGGCACAAGATAAATGGGAATAAAAAGATTTTCTTAAAAAGTTTCCTTTTTCTGTTTCTCATTTATTTTTTTCAGGGCATCTTCTAACACGTCTAAGTCTCCCCAGTACACACAGCTTTTCCAACTGCATCTGCACTGTTTTAACCTCTCCTCTTCATCACTCTACCAGTTGCCTATTTTTGCCAGGGCTGACATTCTACCACTTCTGTTTTACAAATTCTCTGCCTTCTCCCTAGAGGTTTCCCCTGTCATTAGAAATTAACTCTCCCATGTTATAGATCATCATTCTCATAGCCAAGTGCTTGGTGTCAGGTACCCTGTTCCCACGACACCCTTGCACAAAGCCAAGAGCAGCAAACCATCCTTGGCATCAGCAAGTTCAAGCTGCTTCATTTAGGCAAATATTTACATACATGCGTGCCATATTTCATAATCAAATATTTGTAAGTGCGGGGTAACTGTTGAGGAACTCCATCATATTGACTTTGGTTTCACCACTGATTTTAAGAGGGCTGTGATCCTGCTTCGCAGCAGTAGCACACCAGAGAAGATTTGCAGCAGCATCTATAACATCTGAGACAACCCCTCAGTAAGAGGTGGGGAGAAAATTAAATTTAACCCCGGGCTACAATTCCTACCCTCTGGCTCAAACTCTAAGTCTCATTCAAGTACTAGTTCAGTATTTTCATCTACTAAAATTTATGAAATCATTAGGATCTGGTGGTGGTGAAGGCAAGGAACACATATGCACGTCTCCAGTAGCGTAATCCAACCTCCAAGATCTCCTTTGTTAATTCTTACACAGCCTAATAAACTAGCAGCCAGAAGTATCGAGCAGCTCTAATGAGCGTTCTGCTGCCGACCTTCAGTCACCCGTGCACCCGTACGTGATAAACCTGTCTCCTCCTTGGACAGGACTGTGAATGCTCATCAGCAGGTTGTGAATTCCAGCCCCACCTTTGGGAGCAGACAGCAGCATCGCTGCCAGACACGGGCAGGGCTGGCGCTGCCAACACGCAGCTCGGCTGGCCAAGAGGAATCAATCCTGCCAGACGGACTGCGCGGGTGCAACTTTGTCTACGCTTCGACATTTCTGGCATAGCTTTGCCTCTCGAGAATAGTCAAAAGGGAATTTATAGAGACTCCTGTTACCCATTACCTTCTCTGTTTTGGTATAGGTATAGTTAGAAGGTGCAAAACCACAAGCAAAAAATAGTATTTGCTGTTTTCCATTAGGGTCAGAGACAGTCTAATGATTTTCTTTGTTGTTGGTGGTGGGGTTTTTGGTTTGTTGTTTTTGTTTTGTTTTTTTTGAAAGGTACCTAATTATGCAACTCCGTATTGCATTCATTTAAATGTGTTCTGCCCAGTGTCCCAATTAGCGTGATTTATCCAGGTTTCCAGTTTAATAGTATTTTCCACCGTTAAACCAAAAAAAGTCCTTATGGGCTAGCTTTGGTGCAATGGCTGCTAGAGTCTGCACTGATGTATCCTGTGCCAGCTCAGGAGTTACCTTCACAGGCACGTACGTCTGCCATAGGTGAACACTCACACTGACTCAGAGATGAGTCCTGGACTATCTCAGAGATGATATCTTCTCATCCGTTTCTGTGGGGCACGCCAGGCTGAGCACCACCACCCCCACAAGAGGCTCTGCATGTCAGTCCTTCCGCACGATGCCCTCCCTGCTCCCTCGTGAGGGGATCACACTGTGAGGATCATCACCAGGGTGCTCACCCGAGGGACAGCTGCCCATGAGGAGCACACACCGAAAAGCTGCTGTGTCTCACCATGCAGACACCTGAGGACACGTTGGCCACAGCACCACCGTGATGCTCCGAGCCATGCAGGAGGCTGTCATCCCCCCAGACTGGGGGACAGAGCTGATGCCCACACGTGCTCCGGAAAGGTGCTTCTAAACTATCAAATACTAAAAGCCAAGAAACAGAAGCAGCAAATGGTGTTGGAGCTCTATCACCTATCGGGACATGATTTCCAAAGAAATACCCCTTTAGAAGAACTACTCAAGTCCTCTCCACCTCCAAGATAATGTGGGAATAACACCAACCAAGGCAACAGTTCATGCCATACATGAGTGGAAGTCCACAGTCTGTGGGATTCAAAGCACAACTCCAATTTTCAATCAAACCCAGTCTCACGTAGTAATTTTGGTCCCATGTTATTTGTACTTTTTAATCTATTAAAAACCCAACACATTCTTCTACACAGACTTAGTCCTGCAAAATAGTTCTCAAAACTGAGAAAAAGGCTGGAAAATGAAAGTGTAACAGGGTAAGATCTGGGAACTGCCACCCCAGCGGTGGTGGGGTGACAAGCCCTGCTTCCTTCCTTATCCGTGGCCAATAAAAAGGCAAAACGCTCTAGAAATCAGTCACCTCTAATTTCTACTATCAGCAAAAACCTTAACAAAGAGCATATTTTCAATGACACTGACCCCTCAAAAGCATTTACAGAATCATGGGGGGGGGTGGGGGTGGTGGTTTAATTAAAAACCAGAACAACTTGCACCCTGGGGGCTCCGGTGCTGGCCAGAGCGGTGCAGAACAGCGATTGCCCAAACCTCTCCTCCTCAGCCCCAGGAAGAACATTTCGACACCTGGCCGGCCGCCCGCCGTCGGAGGTTTGCAGCCCCCACTCACAACCCGGCCCCTGCCCGAGGAGCCCTGCACATCCCTCCTTCGTCCCCTCCGAGCACTCCAGCCCCACACGTCGCTCCCCAGGAGCGGGATCCGGAACTTGGCATCTTCCTTCTCCCGAACGCACAGCCATGCCGAGGCAAGCGAGTTCTCCTCTTTATTTCAAGCCCTGGTTTTAAAAGCTTTTGTTCCTCTGCTGATCATCTTTCTCCTGCCAATATCCTTAGTTCTGGGCTCAGCTCTATTTCTCCATTAACTTCTTACATTTAACATATTCAGACACTCCATGTGTCCTCTTCACCACCACATCTGCGTCCAGGAGCACAGGCAGCCCCTGTTTTACCAGCACTGTCCTCCTGCTTTAACAGAGCCGGCTGTTAACACAGGGCTGGGGAGCAAAAATATAATTATAGGAAAACGTATTTAGGAAGAGCAGATTACCAAAACCAGCAGGAATAGTGGGAGAGAAGAAAGTAGGTTTGTTCTGGCAACAGCATGCAGCAATGGCTGAGGGTCCAGATGCCAATTTGGTGAGGGCACCCTCGCCTAATCACAAGCTGTCTGGTTTTTGTTGGGTGGTTGAAACCAAACATTTCAGACAGAGAGATCCCCCCTGCACAGGACCAGCCAGCGGCACACCCAGCACCGCCACCACTTCAAAGCAGCCCAGGCATTTTCAGCTATAATCCAGCTGAACCCTCAAAGACCATCTCCAGCATCCAAAGTGGCATTTTCCAGTCCCTTTTATGGCCCGAGTGAGTGACCGACCATCTCCACTGGCCTCACCGCTGCTGGGAGACAGGGCTGGGCAGAGTGCTGCTCATCCAACTCTGATCCAACCTGCCACACGCCACGGCTCCTCTCCCTCCCTCCCCGGGAGCATCATTCCCCCCATCACCTGGAACCGCCAGCGCACAGCGGGCTGCATCGCGGGACTGTGCTGCAGCAGATCCTCAGTTAGCAGCCTCATCAGCAGTTCCTGAGATACCAGAAAGTGAATTGCCCCAAACGTTCAGCGGAAGGCTTTGGGCCACCCAAGCTGAGCAGCCAGGACGAAGCGTGGGTATAAGGTACATTGCTGGAGTGTAAAAACAGAGTATTTCAATTTCCAAGGCTGCAGCTTTATAATTTCACACAGAATTAAAGCACTTACTAACATGCAAACATTGGTGGACAGCATATTGCAACAAGAATAATGGGAGAACCAAAAAAAAAAAAAAAAAGTGGCAAATTAAAAAAATAGACCCGATTCTGAAGGCATGAAATTCTTGTCACTCCCAGACCAGCATGTACTCCATTTATCAACAACTCTGGGTTTTGGGTTTGTTTCCCCTAATTTTAGGGAGGTGCTTTGAGAAGTGTGGCATTTCTTCCCTCTCTAGGAAGGAAAAAAAAAAAAACACAAACAAAAACCAAAAAAAAAACCAACCAAACCTCATCTGCTCTGCATATTTTTAAGATTAATGATCCAAGGTCAACTTCTTGAAAGGAGTTGTAGTGGTGAAATATTTTTCCAAACCACATTTCAGGGAAGGAAGAATTTCAACTTGACTTGGGATACTTGTTTTTAACCTAAGTAGGTTCTGGGGCTTTTTTTGGCTTCTTAAACAATATCAACCAATTAGGACTCCAAGGCCTGATTCAATCAACACCCTTCAGGTCAATCCTGGTTACCAAAGTGACAAAGGTCAAGGTACAGAAAAAAATAATGATTTCATGATGGACAGAAAAGGCATATAAATATTGTCCTACTCTTGTTCAGCCAAAAAAGAAAAAAGAAAGCCAAAGCCAGCAGTGCCTGACAATAGTATGTGGTAGCTGAGCAAAGTTACTGAGAGAGGACTGTGTTAGCGAAAGGGACCTCTGCTTGGCCAAGATACCCCTCCATTTGGGCAGAAATCGGTACAGGACCCTCACAGACCTCTATCATGGGAGGCAATGAAAGCTGGATTGAGTAACATCTGGCTCCACTGACACATGTAGACAAGGACATTTGCCCACAACCAGAAGGTTTGTGTTAAGTAAGTCAGAGGATTAAATGAACGCTCACCCCGAGGGCAGTGCGAGGTGTCCATGGGTGCTCCCAGGCTCCGTATTAGCATCAGCCCAGGTGATGTGGACTGGACAGCATGGCAAATCTGCTTCAGCCTCCTTCGTTGTGAGCAAGGCAAGGTCTAGCAAAGGCAGGCACGTGGGGAAAGGAAGAAGAGGGGTGGGGGGAAGAACAAAACCCAGTGTCCTTCAACTAGCAAAAATTTCCCAGGTGATGCAGAGAAACCTGCTGTTCCTAATGCCACCAAGTAGGTCAGAACCAGACTCCTCCAGACTCAAAATCCAGAAATCCACCTCCAACCTGTGGCTTGTATTTACATTTTGCAAAAGAAATCCAGCAGAACAAATTCCTCCAGAAACTGCTGATCTCTACAGGCTCCAAAGACATGTAAAGAAAGTTTTATACGCTGAGTTTTAAAGTGTAAGAGCAACTGAAGAGGCCTGTTTGGTTTTAAAACCTGTTCCCAGGCTGAAACCCCCAATTCCAGAGTGAGACTAATGTACACAGAGGTGTTTACAAGTCTCTGCAATGAGGTTTTTATAAACGGAAGAGCCGACACAAGCTGAACTGTAGCCTTGAGAGTTACGAGCGCGATACCACATTCTTCCTGTCTCCAGAGGTGACCCATCTCTTACATGTCATTTCAGCCACGCACACACGCGTTAATTTGGGACCGATGACTCATGATTCCTGTTTTCCAGAACATTCAAACCAATATTGCAAGGAAACCCGTTGTGTTGGGGGTTTTTTTGGTTTTTTTTTTTGTTTTTTTCTCTCCCCATAGCTGAGCGGCTGGGTAAGAACAGGAAAGGCAGGAAGAAGTAAAAAATTGAGCAAAAAATTGATAAACAGCTCTGTTAACCTTTCCTGAGCCTTCCCAAGCGATGCGCTGCAGAGGGGCCGTCCCTGCACAGGTCACAGGGCACGCAGAGGCTTTGCATCAAAAGGCCAAATGCTCGTTGAAAACGCTAACGATGGCTGGCTGGTCTGGAGCAAACTGAGGACAAACAGACCCAAACACTCAAAACATCCCAGATGCACCATCACACATTCAGCCCCTTCTAGGAGTTGTACCATGCTGCCTGGCTGCTGTGGGGTCAGGGGAGGAATAGTTTAAATTTTTATTAGTTCCAAAAAACAAGTACATAAGACCACCTGGCTCCACAAACACTGAAGTGTTACATACAAGAGGGGAAAAAAAGAAGGGACAAAAAAAGAGGGAAAAAAAAGCAGCCGATCACTTAAATAGCTATGCTGGCATTCCCAATCCTGTGTCCAGCAGAACAAAAGCTCTCCCCAGTGAGCCCAAGTCTCCAACACAGTCCCAAGGAGCGCGTTGCTACAGCAGAAGCAAGGACCTGCTGCAGATATCAAAAACTCCTGACGGCTCCCAAAGCTGCCGTTTGCAGGAGGCCGGTCTTTAGCTTCGGTGCTGTTTGCACGCCGTTGCCAAGGCTGAAAGCTCTTTAAACGCTCTCCCTATTTAAACGGCACCGAAGCAAGAGGGCTCCGCGGGTGGAAACCCGTCCAATGGGTCCATGCAGGTGCCATGGGATGGAGCGGCGCCTGCCGGGTCCATCACTGCCAGGACTAGAATTCTCTTAAAGAATAACCTAAAAATGCAGATCATGCAAGATTTCTAGTGAAGACAGGCTGAAGGCTCCCAGGTAAGGTGGGATCACATCACACCACAGTTTGGATGGACATCAATGGTCACCTTTCCCATACCCCAGGGATCTCACAGCCCTGCGTCCTGCTCCTGCAGGTGTAACCTTGATAAATTAATCCCAGGAGATGCCTTTGCCATTCACAAGCAAGCAAACAAAGGGATCAAGTGATAAAATTATCTACTACCAACTCACATATAAAACTACAGCCAGCCTGAGCTGCTGGTAGAGAAGAAAGCATGCAAACTTTCACGGCTCCTTTAAGACCTCTCGTCAGCTGCTTTTCCTTTCTGAGGAGCGTCACCTTTTCTGAAGACGTTGCAGAGCCTATAATAATTCCTACCAAAAGTGACATTACTTCATTTCCTCTGGAAAACAACAGCTCTACCAGCCCCTCCTTCCCTGTCTTGCTCCCTCATGAGCAACGCGCTTGGATCTCCAGAAAGGGAGTAAGGTCAGGAGCAAATGCCTGGATTGCTCCCAGATTAGCAGCCTGGAGGGAGTAATTCCAACAGAAAGCATTTACAATATTCTTGGTATTAAATGCTTTTGGCCAAGATGAAATTTCTTAAAGTTTGCACTTTTGTTTTTTCAAAGCTCTGAAGTAATTTCTTTCCCCAAAGCTGCCTCCACAGGCTGAATTTGTGGGAAAAGGGAGATTTCGCACACAGAAACCAGCACAGCTAAATAATAAACTGAGGCAATTGCTTAGATGCTGAAGTCTGATCAATTATTCTCCACAGAAGCAAAGTTAAGTACCCACATTAGAAAGGGAAATTGTTGTACCTATACTGATGGTTGTGTCACCCTAATTTCCTGAGATTAGTCCTGTTTCAGTCAAACCCTTATCTAAATACAAATAGGAAAACTAAACATACGATCAAGCAAACATCTAAAAAAACCCCTTGACTACAATTTAACTGGACAAGAGCTTTATGAGGAGCAGCTGGTTTATCCCCAAGATTTCTGAATTATTTTATTAGGATCCAAGAGCTCTTAGAAGAGGCTGACAAGACCCCATTAAATCACTGAACATTTAACAGTCCCATTTATTACATTTTGCCCTTCCCCCTCTTCCCAACACAAATCAATTATTTTTGTTCTTCCTTTTTATTTCCCAAGTTCACTGATTCTGCACACAATGAATTTCCATCACAATATTGGATGGGGAGCACCTCATCTATTAAAATACCATCAGTATCGGCTCTGTAGGTGATGACTTCAGAGAGGAAATAACATTGCGCCTCTTCTTTTCCCCCTCCCTCTACAGCTTCATATTTTCTCACAAGGAAGAGGGCACTGTGCTCTCCAACTGGAACTGATAAAAACCACTACGGAGCAAAGAAAGGCCTAAAGGCTGAATGAACCAGTTTTAACTCCTGCAGAAAAATGCTTTTTTCTAAGACCAAGTCTGAGGAAAACAGTACCTGGGGAAGATACTGGATGAATGAAAAAAGATCACAGGATTATTTTTTTTTGGGGGGGGGGGGGGTGGTGTTGGTGCCAGTTGGAATCCAACCCACTTACTTCCACCAAGATTTTATCATCTAATGAATCAAAAAAACCCAAAAGAAAACACAGTCAAAAAGTATATTTAAACCTCAGCAAAGCCTGGCTCGACAACACTTCCAAACAAGCTGGAGCAAACTTGCAGTGCACGTTCTCCCATTCAGATGTGATATATTCGCCCTGAGAGCAAAGGTCTTGCCCTGCACTCTCAAGCACCAGACCTTGCAGCCTGGCACATGCTTATTCGAGACATTTTAAAATTAAGAGCCATCAGGTCTTGGACAATTGCTGAGAGGGGAGTGTGGGAGAATTCAGGGCATCCATGACATTGGGCTGCCTGATAGTCCTTGGCTGAAAACGCTCAGAAATATTCCCACTGCTGTGATTTCACACAGAAGCACAGCAGTATGATGACTGATGGCCACATAAAACCCATAAAGACAAAGATATTTAAAATATTTCGGATTATTATTCTTTGAAGAGTTCAGCAGTTTCCCATCCATCAGTAACTGGGACGGATATCCCCCCAGCACCCTCCTGCAGTCCCTAATTGCGTCTTGCCATTTAGGTGGAAACCATGGATCTGGGACAAGCGAACACAGACAGGTAACAAATGACCAAAAACCGAATCTTGGGATTTAAACAGCATCCAGGAAGGAGCTGCAAATAGCTCCATTAAAAGTGGAGAAAGGAAAGAGGAACCTCTGCTCTTTTATAAACCCTCTATGCTCTGATGCTCCATGCTAAACATCACTGCTGGCAGGCGAGAGCATCCCGGCTGGACCAGAGAGGCACAGGACACTGGGTGGAGTAGTGACAGCAATGCCTCCTAACGTGCTCCAGAGAAACCTTCCTCCCCTCCTCAGACTTAATATTGATTTATATTCCAAAGCACGAAGCCATATCCTGTCCAATACTCTTAATTTCAAAGGGTTGGGTTTTGTTTTGGGTGGCTTTTTGCCTTAATCTCAGTTGCTCCAACAGTTCGTGTATATTTAATTACTGGCGTCGTCTGAGACATTGAATTTTGGCCCTCAGTAATACCCCGTGGCAAGGAGCTCTGCAAATTAACAAGGGGGAAACCTTTCCCTGTTTCCTTTGGAGTGCAGCATTAAGGCTGCATAGTTAAATTCCCAGAGGCCAGGAAATGAAAATATTCAATATTCTAATAACATCACTAAAGAAGTCATGTTTTACATGTATGTCATTCCAATCAAATATTTTTCCTGTTTGATCATTTAGCTTTAATGCAACTCGTACTAGTGTTAAAGGTTCATGCACAAAAAAAGAGAAAGAAAGGATCTCACGCAGCAATCCCATACAGGATGTAACATAACCAGGCAACCACTACTGCAGACACTCGAATTTCACATTTTCTAATTTTGTTGACTCTAACTAGACAAGCTTAATGGCACGGTAATTATATAAATTACCTGGAATACATAACACTGCATTTATACATAATAAATGAGCTGCTGCAGAGAAACACCAATGAACTATCATAGCTAACTTTTTATTCAGTTTCACTCCTTTTAAAAAAAAAAATAATAATCAAAGGCCATGTAACTGCAGCAAAACGATGAGGAAAACCAGGTTCTGTGAGAACCTTCTTCCCGTGGACCTTTGCTTAAGTCTGGGCAATTAGGAGACTTCCAGGAGGTTGAGGACTGCAAACCAACTGGCACATCTCTCCAGAGCTGTCACGTAAAATGAAACAACCCTCTTTTTTTTTTTTTTTTTTTTTTTAATTCGAAAGGAGCTCTCCGGACACAAGCCAAGCACAGATGCAGTATGGCTGAGACTGTCTGGCAGAAGCAACCAGTTAGTCCAAAGCTGTGATAGTTTATACAAACATTTTAAACTAAGAGTAAGATTTCACAGGCATGACACAGACGCACGGGCAGCATTCAAGCAGACGCTGGTGCGATGGTCTTGCATTTCTGCATCTAAGAGAGCGCTGGGGTAAAGGTTAATGAGAGGGAATTGCAGCCCTTCGGAAAAAGGTTCAAGAGCAAGACTCCCACCTCTCCAGCGTTCCTGCCCAGGACCCCCTGCCACACACAGACATCCCGTCCTCTATTTTACACTTTCGCATTAGTCCTATAGAAGAAAACCTCCGTACTTTGCAGGCTGCTCCCGAGGGACCCCACGGCAGAGCCCTGCCTCAGCAGGGGACTCGGTCTGTTTGATAACGGGTTTCTTGCCTGGGCTGAGCATCCTCCGTAAAAGCGAGGTTTGGAATGACTGGCATTACCAAAAGCGGCTTGTATTTTACATTTACTTGACAGTAAAATACTCAGTATTGTTGAGTTTCTGTCAGACCACTGGCAGAGGGCATTTTGCCGGAGCAACAGCTACCTCGAACATGCAACCATGATGAAGTCCCCACGTCACTTAACACCACAGCTTTCCTCCAACCCGTTCCTCTCAGTGAGACTTCGAAAGCAACTGGAATCAAACAGTCTCTTCCAACTCATTTTCTTAAGGAAAGAAGGAAGAAAAAACCCAAAAAACCTAAAAGACCAGCTAACCACTTCAGGGAAAGCAGAGACTTGAAATACATATATAAATTCAAGAAAAAAAATCAAACCATAGGCTTTGATTGCAGCCAAAAGAACAAAGAATCTGACCTCAGTCTTCAAAGACAAGGAAATCCAGAAGTAACGCTGACTCTCATATTACTCATCCCTACTGTGCCGGGTTGTTATGATCCACACAGGCCACCCAAAGTTAAAGAGACCTCCAGAAAAATGTTCAACTCAAAGGGATATGTTAAAAACAAGCCCAAGGCAGGTTATGTGGTTGAAATGAAATGCATAGCATCCATCAAGAGTGTTGTATACGCCATTCCTGAACTGCAACAGTCACACTCATCTGGTTATAATTTACAAATTAGCACTAGGTAAAATAAGAATTTCCTCACACCTTGAAATCTGAAATACCAGCTATTTTTCCCAGAGTTAACTTCACCCTCCCTTATCTTTCAACAGTCGAAACATTTTTCATGGCGATAGCATATCTTTGGCAAATATTTAACCTCTCAGCTCTGTTCCTCTTCCCTTAGATGGTAGTTTGATGTGCATCGAAACCAAAGTTGTCATTGGGGGGACATCAATCCCAGTTTTGTCTGACTCGTTCCTATCACTGTTTGTGATATGTCTAATGTTTGTGCAACCACACACAAAACAAGGGTATGGAGCTGGCAGGGAAAATAGCTCAGCAAAAGGGGTTATTTTACACCAGATCTGGCCAGGGCAGCAAACACTATTGCTGGGAGAGCACAAGGGACAGCATGTGAAAAGACCATGCTGCTGAAGGAAAGCACACAAACCCCTCGTCCTCAAACAGCAGCACTTTGGCCCTATTTTGACAAGTGTGTCATCCTCTTTGCATTACAAACACCAGCTAAGTCAGCTGAGATCTAACAAACTCATTGTCTGATGGCCATGCCCCGCCACAGAGCTTGGGTACGGCGGCACCTGCAGCAGGGCTGCGTGATGCGGGTACCAAGGGACCGATGCAGGTAGCGAGGGACTGGCGGTCCCTGAGGGGGGACGCACACCCCCAGAGCAGCATCGCTGCCTGCCAGATGCGGAGGAGAGGTCCAGGCAGCAGCTCAGGCTCTGGCTCCCCTTCTGGCTCCAGTGAGCTAACATGGGATGACTCAGGGCTGCTCCAAGAGGACCATTAATTACACCTCTCACATATGTACAGTCATGCCCGTACGGGCCTTTTCCAAGGCTTCCCTCGGTTACAACTGTGGGAGAAAAACGTTAGTGTGGATGGAGCTTTCAGACACACAATCTAGGAAATGCAAAAAAACAAACCAAGCCCATTGAGTGAAGCCTTCCTCCATCACAGCCAGGTCAGGAACCACATCTCCACAGAGATACATGCTCAAATACCCCCTTACGCTTGATACAGTGCTGGTTAAAGCTAGGTTGGGCACAAAACCAGACAAAAACATCTTCCTGCAGGATTGGGACTTATATAAACCCCATCAGCTCTCTGGGACAGTAAAAACATCCCCCAAACTCACCTGCCCTCATCCCCTCTCCACAGACTGGTCTGACCCATCGATGTGGGCAAACTGCCATCGGGGACACCAGGACGGCGTCCCTTCGGCTTCCCGTGGACCTGGGAGCCCAGGAAGGGACATCTCCAACCACCACAGATGTGTGTCGTAGTGCACGTGGGGTTCCTTTCACATTGCATAATCCTGGCTGTGCCAGGTGACCCTACAGCTTGATCACCTTTATTTACCTTCCACCACACAAGGTCCTCATCTACATAGTACCAGTTTCTTATTTGAGCACTTTTGTAGCTCCATTCCCAGTGGTTTCTGCACATCACCTAGGTCGTACGCTGAGCGTTGCAAGCAAAATCACGAAGTGCTGCTGGAACTTGCACTGATTTGTAACAAAATGGCTCGGAACCAACTTTTTCATCAAAGTGCTTCTGCCTCACCCTTTTGCTAAATACGAAGTGGTTTCCGTGTTGGGAAAGTTAATGAATACTACAAATAAGAATAGTTTTGAGTAGAACCTCTCAACAAAGCAGAAAACCTGGAATTCACCTGTGAAGAATCAACTTTTCCCTCCCTATAAAGAATCTTTACCCAGCAAATCAATACTAATTTCTCCTGCCTGTTTTATTTTCTCACCCATCACAAGGATGGCCATGCTCTGCTCGGCTACTTCATGCCCATCACCTCAAAGAGCTACTGGTGACCCTGCAGCAGCTCTTGGCACGAGATGTCTCTCAGCTTGTCAGAGTTGTAGAGACAACAAACGTATAATCATACATACACACACACATTCTACTACACCAACAGTCCTTCCTGCGCACAACACTGCCCTGCAGCAGAAACAGCACTGCTTGACAACACTACAAGGCAAAGGTGATTTTCCCCAGGGAAGGAGGCAAAGCCACACCTGCAAACACTTAAAAAAAAAATCACACAAAAATTACATTGAACTTGCCAGCTACTACAAATGATTTTGTAGAGAAGTGGTGTTTACAAGGATAGCCAACAACTTCAGAGTAAACCCTGTAAGTCAATTAAACAGTACTCTGCATTGTGGGCGACACGGTGTCATGGATCATCCAGTGCTCAAACAGTGGAACTGTTGATTTTAGTCAAAAGGCAGCAATCTGGTAGTAAATACAACATTGTGTCCTGGCTGACAACCAACTGGTGTCATTAGAAAGTATATGTTCCACCAATTACAAAATTAATTATAAAGTCATGTCAAGTCACTCAGTTGGAAAACAATTATTTCACTTCACGACATTAAATGAGAGATAGTGCCCCACCTTCATCAGTATGCAAATTGCAACGGACTGCTTGGGACTAACCCAGCTATCTCCAACACTGGCAGGTACCCAAAACCTAACCCAATGTACTCCTCAGGGGCGAGATGGATGAATATCACCCTGTAAGAATCCAGTCTGGCAACAAGAAAAACACAGCAGGTGAAGATGGGATGGCAAAGAAAAATAACACAGCCCCAGTGAGCAAGTTCCACAGTAAACTTTCTAATTTACCTGCACTCAAGTAATTATAACAAATATGATGCTGTGGGAGTCCCCATGCCCGATGATCTTAACCCTTGCCCTGAGACAGGGCCATGTGTGTTGATGGATGCCTGTCCAAATAACCTTTGGAGACCGCTGCACAGCTCGAGCTCTGCTGGAAGACCATCACTTCTGTATCTGGGAATAGGCTGGCCAACTGCTTTTCTTTTTAAGGAGTTTTGGTAAAGGCACTACAAAACCTTTGGCAAAGTGTTGGTGGTATATATATTATGACTTCAGAAAATCTGCACTACGTATTTCTGAGGTAAAATTCTCACATGTCCCCATACAGAAAGATGGTATCCCCCACCTTCTGGGATGCCCTCAGCTCAACAAGCCATTTGTATGAGGTTCAGTTGTACTTGCACACACACAAGACCACAGAGACTGCATTGGGTAAAGTTATACACACGCCATCGTATCTCCCAAACAGTAATTAGGCTTCTCCAAATCATTTACAAATAGATAAATCCTCTTCTCCCCCAGATTTACTAGAAACGCAGCTCATGAGGTGCCCAACTCACATTTGGTTACCTAGTTTTCCCCAGGTGATGGGTGTCCTTCTCAGGGCAGCCCTCCAGATGATTTAAATTGCCTCTGCAACATGAAAGGACAAACCTAGCTTCTGTAGCAGACACCTTCATCCTCCTCCTGCAGCGTGTACTTACAAAAAACATTACAGATTGATAAGCACACACATTAGTTTTGAAGAGTGCAATGAAAAAACCTAAAACAAATCCCAGATACTCATCCCCCACTCTCCCCATGAAACACCTGCAGCCCTGAGACATGGTTTATGGTGTTCCGAGCAGCCGTGCACGTTGATCCACCTTTTATTGCCTTGGGGACTTGCATCATGGTTACCTTCAGTTTGACAAATACGGTCTCATACAACACAAAACAAAGTTGGCTACCAAGGAACAGGATAAAGATTTCACATATATATGTGTGCGTGTGTATAAAAATAAATAATATACACACATTTGCATATGGTACATGCTGACATTTCCTTATCAATGCAAATGGCCTTGCCCTGATGCTTCATGATGATAGGAACACTGTGAGATGTGGATGTGAGGAGTCTCACACCCCTGTGACACAGGTGTATATATACTGCACATCCCAGGTGTTTTCCATATTAACTCTTGAGCCTCTGCCTCCGGTTTTTTCCTGGCTCTGGTATGCGGGGCCATTGACAAAGGCTCCTCCACAATCTGCTGCTGATGTGCCCATCAGGCCCATTTCAGAGAAGAGTGATCTTGTTGCACAATAAAACGGATCAGTTTGCACCTGAAAGCACAGCAGGTTTCAATCTTCTGCCTCAAAAACCATAAAGATAAATAAATGTTATGCAAATCCCCCTATTTAAAAGCTACATGAGATGATTAAAACAACTTTGCTTGTTTTGCAATGGTTAATACCCTCCCCAACACCTTGCATGCTCTCACAATTATAGTAGTTAAAACACATAAATCAGAGCTGCTTCTCCAAGCCCTAACAAAGCCCAGAAGCCTGTGGACCCCAAGCAGCCGTAAAGGGTAAAGGCAGCGTTATCATTTTTGCACAGTTGCAGGGAGCTCTATTTATATGAACACCCTCATTGTTCCTGCTGCAAGTGCATAGATCAGAGTTATCTCTGTTATCTGGCTCTGTCCTTGAGACACCGCTCGCCTGCTCCCGCCGCTCCACACAGTGACACAGCTTTCCTGCTCCAGGCCAGACCAGGGATGGCTGAACTTCACCAGAGGCCCCTGGAAGCAGCATTTTACAGCCTTGCTCAGTTTTTTCCTTGGTGCACGCTTCTGAATTGCTGATGCTGCAGGGAAAAGGCAGAAACCAAACCATCCCTCCTTGCAGCACAGCCGGATCATGCTCCAGAAGGGCTGCTCTGCACTTCGGGCACCCCTGCACCCAACAGGACCGCACAAAAGAGCCAGCGAGGGACCAGCGCCAGCAGGTGGGACTGGCCAGTACAGGAGAAGCTGCTGCAACAGCCCAAATTGGCATACCGGTACTTTTCAGTCAAACAGTACATTTGGGTTTTTGTAGTCCTGAACTTCCATCCCAACCGCTCTCTAGCAAATCACGTTACATGGGAGCCAGGGACGTAGGGACAAAGCCTGCTCTCAAATAATCTGGGGTCACGCACTTCCCCGCACTCCAGAGCTCAGAGCCAGTGGTGACCAGAAGCAGCAGCAAATTTTCAAAATCTCAGGTGAACACGGGCCACTGCACCAATAGTCGCAAACGGTCTTGTGTCTTCTAAAAGCAATTTGCAATTTTTTTCATCATTTTTAATGGTTTTGTTTTTAAACAAGTAACTTCTGCTATCTATTTTCCATTTTTATTTGGCTTTCACAGGTCTGTCTTTGCTTATGGGTATGATATTTTATTTGTCCTTTTTATGAAGTTTTAAATTTAAAGCCCTTTCACATTTGTAATCAACTGTCTATATTAATTTCCTCTGCAATTTAGATATAGATTACTTGTATTGGTTTCTTGAGCTATATTCCCTCTTGCTGAATAAGGCTCAAACATAGTCATTTCCTCATAATGGATTATTTTAATTAGATTCCACTCCCTTTGAAGTATATGTCTTCTCTGGATGGTTTCCATCTCTTTTGGAGTTTCACCTTTTGCATTACCTTGCCAGGGCTCAGCACTGCGTTCCTCACCAACCCAGCCCTCTGCAAGAGCACACAGTAGCACTTGGAGCATCTTCCTATCAACAAATGTTCAGTTTAGCAAAACATACTGGTTTATCTGGTTTTGCTGCTGAATCTTTAGCTGCAATCTGAACTGGTTTAGATGGTTAATAAAACATTAAAGACCAAATAAAGGAAAGCATTTAAATCTAGAGCGATGTAAAGACATTCTTTATTCCAAGAATGCCTACTACATGCTGTGTGCTTTCCAACTCTGATGCCTAAAAAGAGGCAGCCCTGGTGCTCAGCAGGCTCATGGTGCAGTTTCCAAGCCCAACAGTTGGAAGCCATCGAGACATCCATCAGGCAACGTCCATGGAAACACCCATGAGGTGCTCAGCAGTTTTTGAGAAAGATCAAGGGGTTAATTTCAGTCTCTCATTTGTTATTAATTTCCAAGGGCATTTTGAACGATGCACAACTTTATCCAGAAAACTTTCCGGTAAAGATCTGACATTAGTAAGAACTTTACCAGCAAGTCCAAGAGTTTGCTCACAAACGTCCTAGGAAAAAAGGAGCAAACCACAGCCACCACTCCAAAGAACTGTCTTTGTGAGGAGAGATGGAAATGAAGTGGGGAGGGAAGATCCTTGCATTGTCTGACATTTTGTGGTCATGGTGTAACCAGCCAGACAATTCCCATGAGAAAAGTCTACAAAGAAATACTAACTGGCTAATCCTGTATTTAAAAATTTCCTAATGTATGGTTGCTACATTTAACCTAAACAGTACACGAGCACAACCGAGATTTGTAGGATTAAAACCGATTGTGCTAGCCCAGTTTGATGCATCTTAAATCACTGCGCTTCCAGCGGGTAGATCTTCAAAGACTTTTTGGAACCCTTTGTCTTTTCTTTGCACCAACAACCACAGATCCGAGATGCTCAATTCTTCAACCATTTTTAAAATTCCTAACTGTCTGCACTTCCTAAACCCTTAAGCAAACGTTGCCTTTTGATGAGCCCATCTGCATGAAACAGTAACATCTTTTGTTGACGAGCAATGTACTTTGTCAATACAAGGGCACAGAAAAGATGGACCAAACCAATTTCTGGGCCTTCAGCTAAGATGCAGAAGTAATTCCAGCTGACAAGCATTAATATGCTAAACTTAGCCAACTCCTATTTAATTAAAGTTTATCAAAACCACTATCATTTTGCACATCTTGAAGAAATGGGTACGTTTCTGGGGTACTGAAGAGTCAAGGTACCAGAAATAATAATAATTTTAGAAATGCTTAATTTAAATAAAATCCGTGGGTACGAACTCCACTTCCATGGCTTTTCAATACCGCATTTTCCCCACTTGCACCTCAGCTTGATTTTTAGCCATTATCATATTGCTATAATGAAAAGATCAACTTTCCCATTAGCCACAAGTAAATACATTTTAACAGTTCAAAACACTGAATCTAAGACACAAATCACCCCAGCCCTGCCAGCCTGGTAGAGTCATTCAGTCTCAGCAACAAAAGGTTTCAATCAGATAGCCAAAACTTTTGTCCATCAGATTTAGATTTGTCCTGAAATGCAAGACAGACTTCCTCCTTCCCCCCCCTTGCAGAGCCAAAAGCACAGAAACCAAGAAAATTAAAACCTGCTGCATTATTCTGCAACATGCTACAAAATGTAATAAAAAGCCAAATGTCTCTTTGCCCTCCCCTCCTCATCAAGTTGAATTATTTTTTTAAACAGTCATGTAGTTGCAACTCTGCTACATCTCCAAAAGCTAAACAATTATGCCACAATAGGGGTATTTTGTTCACTCAAAAAAAATCATCTAATGAAAAACTATGTTGGTGGTTGAATCCGTTTCCTTTAGGAGGAGTTGGCTGTAATCTCAGTGGGACTTGTGGTTTCAGCTATTCATACTGCTCATAGCAGTTTCTGTTTTTTCTCAAAGCAATGTAACCCAGCAACACAGAAAAAGCTGTGATTAACTTCTTCTGAGATACAAGATGTCACGGCAATGCAAGTCGCCTCTTCGCTGAAGAGAATCATAAATCTCTATCGCTCTGTCCTTTTTCCACAGCCATCTCACTTCCCTGGCAGAATCTAAAGGAAAAGTTAGAAGTCACTGAAATTTTCTCTTTTACCTGAGAACAAGTTGACTGTGGACTCGTAACTCTCAGACCAGAGATCATCCTTCAAAGCTGCGAGGAACTGCATCCGTCAGACCCTAATCAATACCTCCGGTTCCTTGCCAACCACAAGAGAGCTTTAAAATTAACAAGCATTATATTAGCTGACTTTTCCTAATGAATAGCTATCAACTGTCTACACGCACAGAAAACGTTTCCTTTTATTTGTATGCAAATGTCCCTATGTGGTGGAGTGAAACTGGAAGGGAACATCTGTGCATCAAAATCTTACATAAATTATATACTTTTTTAAAAATGCACTAAAAAGCTGGTGTCAATCCCAATAAATTTAAAAAAAAAAAACAATAAAACAAAACAAACAAACAAAAAAGCTAAGGGGAATAATAAGAATGTTAAGGAAAAAAAGAAAACCTTTCCCCATATATCTCATGAGGCACCCCAGCCTGACCTCTGAAATACTCAAACAGCTGTACAGTAAGGCATCTAGGCTCTGTTATCTGAGATGCTAAATAATTCATAATTAATAGCTAAAAAAAAAAAAAA
>VXBL01010279.1:624340-643931 GCA_013400195.1 Aramus guarauna
CACGTGCGAACCCCGGGCCGGCCCCGGTACCGGTGCACGCCCCGGTGGGAAGGGCCCTGCTCCCACGGACAACTTTTTCCGAAGGGAAAAGTGGGTGCCGGTGCCTGGGCAGCCCGGGCGGAGGCCGGAGCGAAAGCCCGCAGCAGAAATAACTCATCTCTGAGAAGGGGCTGGGGAGCGCAGCTGGGTCTCCCCCGCACACGGCTCCGCTGAGAGCTCCTCCAGAAGTTCAGTCCCCGGAGATGCTCTTGTTGTGGGGGAAGAGGGATGGTAATCTTTTGCTTTCCCGGGAGGATTTCTAGGATTTTCCAAGTTGCTAACCTCCGGAATCACTGTTCACCTGCACTTTCCAAGGGGTTGTTACGGGAGAGGACGTGCTGAAGTATTAAGTCCTGAGGAAAAACTTGCACAAGCCTGTCGTTAAAATGGTATCAAAGCACTTGCACAAGGCTGAGATAAAGCCGTGCTCATACCCTTAGTTCTCCACTTTCCAATTATTTAGTGCTTGAATTTGCAGCGTAAATAATCACAGAATGGTTTAGGTTGGAAGGGACCTTAAACATCATCTAGTTGCACCCCCCTGCCATGGGCAGGGACACCTCCCATTGTCTTGCTTTCCCTGTGTAATTGTTCAGAAGCTGGGCAGACCTATAGCAAGGTCTGTCTGCTGGGGAAAGGCGCATGAATCCATTCGTTTGCCCTTGGCCACAACTCTTCAAAGTTACCCAGAACTGGTGCAAAACTCAAAAGGGGAAAATAAGTAAGCGTGCACATACCAGCTGTCCCTTCCAGGTCATGCTCCGTGCTTCCAAACCTGAAAGCCAGGCCTCATTTTGAGCAGTCTTATGCATGACTGAACCCCTTCCAGCAAGGAATTCAGTTGTCAGATGTGTGCGTGCCCTATTTTGCTGCTAATCGGGACTGAGAAGTGACACAGGGAAACAAAGAGCCTGGTCTCGCTCCCCGCACTGCCCTAACGTGCGCTTTGCCGGTACAGCCCGCAGACTTCTGCTGCTGTCCATGTTGCTCTCTCATCTCACATCTTTCAAGCCATGCGTGTACCGAAATGATCTGCAATGCAGGAGAGCCGGAAGGCTCGAGGGGCACCATATGCGATAGAGCTGGGGATGGAGCTCAGCCTAATGTCCTGATCAGCCAGGCTTAGCTCACAGACCTGAAAAGAGGGGTGACAGAGGTACCTTCCCTGCCCTTACATCTGTCCCAGATGAGTAGGGAAGCCCGTTGTTCCTCACACCCTGCATCCCCATCGCTCCTTTCCTCCAGCCAAGATCTCTCACGGCTATTTTGTCAAATCCCCATGGCTGCAGGCGCTGCTCTGCAGCCGCAGAAGCCGCAGTCGCTGGCCCGAGTGGCACAGCCACCTCCGGGCAAAGGGATGGGAAGGCTTTGTCCAATGTCACATAGCACAGCAGTGAGTCAGCTCCATCCCCTGTGCCTCAGGCGTCTCTGTCCAGGTCTCCATGGGAAGCAGAGAGATTGCCAGTGCTCAGAAAGTTGGAATAAGTACTTGAGCCCCTTCCAAGGAGCAGGGCAGAGCTGGCCTTCCTGGGTATGAAGGGCAAAGGCAGAGGTGGACTTATGAAATTCAAATTACCTGCTGTGTCTAGCCCTTGTTTTCTTCCATCTCTCTCAGAGGTTTCTTTCCATTTGGAATTTTAACACTTAGTTTTCATGCACAAGGTTGTGCTGATGCCCTATGTTTGAGCAGCAATAACTGCCTTACGTCTGCTGGCTGTAGCCAGCTACCCAATTTGTCACTTTTAGGATCACAGCACACTTTTTACTGTACCTTGACCAGTAAAAACTGGAACAGTGATCAGGTTAAATCGCCCAAGGAATAAATGCTCAGGAGGCCCACAAACCCTGAGGCGCGGCAACATGGCTAGCGGGGAAGGGTTTATATCCCATCTGCGTTCCCCCCTGATAGTTGTGTCACACGTGTGAGCTCACAGCTCAAGGAGACTCTTGTTCACAGCTGAGAGCTGGGTGTGACATTTTCATCACCATCGTTTTGCAGGATGTGTTATGCGACAGCCCTGCTAAGCTACAATTCATCTGGGATCCATGTGAGTATCACATGAGCTGTGGCTGTTCTGAATAGATCTTACAGAACTACTCATGCCACATGGAAAAATTTTGGAAAAACACTGTTTAGAAAAACAATTTTGCTGGTAAGATTTATGAGACAACAGATTTCCAAAGGCCATTTTCTGTTTGCATACAAATACTGCAATGCTAATGCAAGTGTGAACTGCTCCTATTGTAATCTTAATGCCGTACTCATGTCTGGGCCGCTACGTTCCCAAAATTGTTCTTGCCGGTAATTTACGAAACCCACAAACCTCAGCCAGAACTTTCTCTTGAATATAAGATTTTACCTTCAGTTTTCCTCCACGACCAACTTCCCACCATTTTATCTTCTAGTTGCATCCAGTAAGCTCAAGCCGTTAGTCAGGATAGCCCTACATCCTAGAAGCTGGCATCACTTGTATAGCTCAAATACAGCCAAGATTTTTTGTTGTCCTCATTCCCGACTGCCCAGCAGCTTACTGCTGCAGAAGATGATTTCAGGACTTAGCTGCTCCAGCCACCTCTATTAAAGGAAGCCCTTGAACAGCCATTAACAGCACTGAGCCCACGACCTGTGGCAGGGCTGCTCCTGCCCAGAAGAGTCCCTGACACCAGCCCAATAGATAATCAGGTCATTACACCGTACAAAAACACGTCTTTGCATTTCAGCTGCGCAGCATGGCCTCTCTCCCAGGGGATGGTGGTCCTGCCTTTTCAGCACACTGATTTAATGATTAACAGACCGACTTCATCTCTAACAACTGCAGTTCTAATAAAAATACCTTCCTTTTTGCAAGGGTCTCTAAGTGCCTTATAAACATTAATTAATGAAGCTTCACAGGGTACCTGGGGAACAGCTAAACATTAACATGGGGCAGGGAGAAGCTCGGGCGCATCCCTCGTCCGAGCAAGGCTGGCTGCGGCCGTCCTACCTCACCTGCAGCGGCTGGTCCAGCCTCATCTCACGTGGGATGGCACACTCCTTATCAGCTCACAGCACTGCTATAAAACCTGATTCAGGCTGGCTCAGAGCTTTAAGCAGAGCCCAATTTTCTTGCTCTTTTGTCTGCAGTCGCCGTGGTTTGGTGGCCCATCTGTCAGCAGCCTCTAATCTGTTGGGATGAGTGGGCTGGTGCTTTCTTCCTCCTTCAGAAGGTGTTCCGCATGCTTTGGGCCCTGCTGCAAACACACAACAACAGCTAAAACGGTTCTTTCAAATAGGATATCGACCCGCGGTCTTGGTCTCATAAGCATCTCTGAAATTTCATGCTGTGTCCTGGATTTTAAAATGGGTCAAAGCTCCCCCAAGCATCAAATCATTCTCTCGGATTTCATAGTAAAACTAGAGAAAACCACAGTTTTACTTGTTTCGGGATGAAAAACCATGTCTAGTCATGGAGAATGTTGTGGGTTTATGGCAGTACAGAGCCATGTACTCCCACCAGAGAGCATAAAAAAAGATGACAATGATTAAGGCTATAAACAGAAGTATAGCTTATTTAAGACAACAGAATTTATTCTTAATTTCCAGCTAAAACCCAAACCCTCAATACTTTGACAACACAGACCTCGAGGCTTTGAAAGCCTGAGTATGTGGATCTTGGGAGAAAAAGAAGCTTTAAGCAAGTCCAGCCTTTCAGACATCGAGGTTTCCTGTTGGTACGCTCACGCTACCAGCATCTGTCAATAGGAAAGCCATGTAGTGCTGTATTTCCCGAACAGGAATTGTTGTTCATGGTAACCTCACCTAACTTTTATCAGAGAAGATTTTTTTTGTGTGGCATCCAGCGTTTCTGGACAAACTGGTCCTGCTCTCTGGTAGCAAGGAGGAGCCGGGCTGACATTGCTTTGAGTCCTGGCTCTGGCAAACTCCAGATACCGACTGAACCCTGTATTTGTAGGAAACCTCCCAAGTGTCAGGAGGCGAGCAGTTCTGATTAGAGCCACAGACCAGCCAGCGCGGACAGGTACTGCCCAGGGTTGTTTGCAGAGCTGGGCCAGCAAGCTCCATCCGCAAAGGCAGCACCTTGCATGGGACATCTCCAGCCTCCTGCCGCAGGGTGGCTGGATCCCGTCCCACAGCTCGCTCCCTGGAGTCAATCTGTGACCGTGGAATCCTAATAACAAAAAAGGAACCCGCCCCTTTCTGGGAACCCCTGTGTCACCTTCCTCTACAATTTATTTCAATAATATCGTGCACAGTGGAATGTAAAGCTGAAGATCAATCTCATAACCATATTAAGACACTCCAGGGTGTATTTTATAGGGTTGTTAATATACTTTTTGGGTGGTTAAAGTCACCCACAGCATAAATTAATGGCTCCATAAAACATGCTCTGTCATATCCTACGGCTTAAATAACACGCAACAGGATGGGTATATTGGGATGTTGTTGAGCTTACTGGGTGGAAGCACAAGGGCACAGAGTGACCGCCTGGCAGCGGCTACACCCTCCGAGGGATGCCAGCCTCAGGGCGTCCTACAGATAGCGTGAAACCAACAGTCATTTTAAAAAGTGAGAATCTAAAAAAGAAAAAAAAATCCTACACAATTAAAAATTGTAGATCTCATTAACTTTCATTAGCATTTGTGCTCCTGAGTTTATTAGTCTTTTTTCAGGCATATCTTCCCCGCAGAAGCTATTGCTGTTCCAGGATATGATTGCTGTGGGTGCGGCTTTTTGGCAAGGAGGGAGTCGGGCTGCTCCCAGCCTTGGAAAGCTCCTGAGAAGCCCAGAGCGGAGGGGAGAGGGCACAGCCTGTTGGTTAGAGCAAGGATCAGATTGGCTTTGCAATGGAAGCTGAGCTTGCCGCATGTTTTAACTTTTATCCATTTCAGGCAGACGTTATGGGAGGGGAGGTCTGGTACACATAGGAATATTTCCAACTATTTCCAAAAAGGGGAAGAAAAAAAACTGAAAAAAGAAAAAAAAAGTCAAGAGAAGTCTTTCTTGACTGTGATCTAGTCACAGAAGGAGCAAGTTCCTGCCCCTGGTCTGGTAGATATTAAGTCACATTCTTCCCTAGGAATTTTTCTTTTGCTATTTTAATGGCTCCACATGAGTTACCAGAGACTTTTCAGTAGACAATAGCTCCGCCCCGCTAAGATAAGCGATCCCAATTCATCTGTCTCAGCTGATAACACACACACACGCCCCCGCTGCTTCTACTCAAAAAGGAGAACGGCTCACGTTTGTGCTGAGAGCTCAACTCAACTGCCCAAGGCACCAGCACTTGCCCAAACTCACTTCAGACCCCAAGAGTCTCATTCTCTCCTTCTTTGTCACCCTTCTCCTTCCTCTGCAGATACATGGAGAGCCATGTCGCGTACTCAAACTCCACCACCAGCTCTGCTGAGGCTAACGGAGATGCCCATGTTCCCTGTCTTTCCCCAGCTTCCTCCATTGTACCACCTCTCCATCCCATGCTCTGTATCTCCTATTTTCTCTATATATCTTCAACACATAGAGCTTGCTGTCCATTCCCCCTAAAAATGCTGAAAACCAGCAGGAGACAGCTAAATCAGGAAAGACTTCTGTTACTAGTCTTTATGGCGCCATAAAGAAGCAGCAAAGTCTGAACCTTTCAAAGATGCTGCGTGTTGAGTAAGTTGATAGTCCCCCTTGTGATGGATGTGTATTTGAGTCCGATGGCTTGTATATGGGGAAAAAAAGTAGGGGAAAAAAGCTTGGAATAACCCAGCTCTCCCCATAGCACAGCCTGGTTCAAACAGCTTGCACGGAGCTAATTAAAGGTGTCAATCTCATGATTTGGTTTGAAAATAAAACTAGCCACAAAGGCTCAGCTTCCCCAAACTAACTGGCACGTGAGAATCAGTGCAGTTTCTTGTCCATCCGCTCCACTATGCAGGTTTTTCCTCTCAAAAGCAAAGAATTGAAGCACGGAATATTAATAGGCATTCTGTAGACAGAATCAACAGCAGAAATCCCTTTTCCCCCATAGAGACTCTGAATTATTTCTAAGATAGAGAATTGATTTCATCCTTAAAAAAAAAAGTTGCCCAAGCACCCTTAATAAGATTCAAATAAATAAATAAAAAAGTAGCAATAAGATGTGACTATGGGACAAGCTGAGGGTTTGGGAAGGAGTTCCTCCAGAGCAGTATCGATGTGCTCTTCCTTCAACAGTGAAGAGTGGCTGGGAGGTCCCTCTCTGGATTATAATTATCATTCTGGCAAAAGCCATGACGGAGGAGGCAGCAGCACACAGCACGGCCCTGATCCTGCAGCCATCTGGGGACTGGCTTTACTTTGCTCATGAGAGTAATTTACAGGCATCAGACAAGCCACATGTGTAAGGCTGAGCACACACATAAATGTTCTCAGAAGCAGAGCCAATTAACACACCACAAGATATCACTCAGTGATTTGGAAGATATACAAACCCTGTCTTGCTTTTTGAAGCACTGAAGCAGAAGAACTCATGGTGATGTCTGATGCTGTATCTTCACAGAAACGTCCCTGATCAACTTACTGCTTGCTGGTCCCGCAAGAGCATCTTTATGCTAAAGCAGCATCTATTGCACGTACAAGCTTGGTCCAACAAAAGCATCAGCTTGGATACAAGGCTCTACCCCTGCAGTGCCATACCCCCTATGGAAAGATTATGATCATCATTACTATTTATATATAACAACAGCCAGAAGCCTTGGCTGGGATAAACGGCTCCCAGGGTTAACTCAGCCAAACATAAAAGGAGATGCTCCTTTTCTCCAAGCAGCTCCAAAGAGGGATTCGGGGCCTGGGAGCAAATCGGTGGCAGTCGGGATTAGGATTCCTGACTCCCTGTCTGGTGTCCTAATTTTAGCTCACATTGTCTCCCAGACAGTCTCGTCATTCTTTCACATGAACCGCAGGCCCGAATTAGTATGTCTCGCTGCATAATCTGCCAGCCCATCCTGTGCGCTAAATTAGTTGAGGACTGAGCAAACATGGGAACAGCTCTTGTGTAGCGTATGTGGGCTAAGTTATTCCTACTGCATTGTTTGCTCTATATTTTCCTAGCATCATCACAAAAGTATGATGCGCCTGATCCTGGAGCTGTCGGCTGTACACTTGTTTGTGCTCCAGCCTAGCATTGCTCTCCAGTGCAGCACGGAGATGAAAGCCGGCTCAGCAGCAGCTCTGCTAGGAGCCAGCTTTGGGAAGAAGTGTTAACAAATAAACTCCACTCTGGGTGGCAGATGAGCAGACCAAGAAGCGAGCGGCAGTGCTAAGGCTTGCATGGCCGCCAGCCCGTCCTTGTGGCACATGCCTGTCTCCTTGATGTGCTATTTACAAGCTTCCTTCCTTGTTATGTATTCAGCGGTGCAATGGGCAGATCAGTTTTAGTCTGCCACGTGGACTTCTTATCTCGTCGTGCCCTCCAGCTGTGAGCTCAGGCTACCCATAAAAATACACAGCGCAACGGGGCTGTGGGCTGGCGGTGTCTCAAGCCGGTGCCAGCAGCGAGTTTCAGTTGGCTTTGAGTCAAGCTCCTCCTGCTACCAGGGGCCGATGGCATTTATTTCCACAGGGCTCGTTAGCCTCTCGCAGAGCAACCCCCACCTCTGTGGAGCAAGGCTTTAACCAGAAGCAGAGAGATACGGGGAAATCTTGACAAATCCCATCTTGACTCTGGGTCACTCAGTGAACAGCCATCACCTCCTGCCCAGGCAGGGCAGTGCCTGCAAGGCACGGAGGGTTAAGCAGAGCAGCAGGTAAAATGAGAAGGGGAGGGTGTGGGAGAGCCCAGACCTCTAGGGGACCAGTTGGCCAAGTCACAGGACTGGTTTTATAAGGTGTATGCAGGGTCTTGGACAGCAGCAACTGAAAGACAAGCGACTCATTGAATATTATCCCTTTCTGGCAGCAAGACCATTGCAGTCAATTAGCTGTAAAATCTGAATCATGTCTCTGGCAGGCAGGCTCAAAGAGGAAGCAGCTCCACCTTCCTACTCTGCCCAATGGAGATCAAAGCGTCCACTGCACGGTTCTGCCGACAGCAACTTGCCAGACCTGTCACCAGCAGCCACCACAGCGGGGATAAATCAGAATATTGCTCCTGTCATGCAGCAGGAACAGCTCAACTCCCTGTCCTCAGCATGAGGTCATGAAGGCTTTCCACAATCCCAAGACCATTTAGCAAAACCCTGGGCAAGAAATCCATCCATATGGCACCACATATGGATGGACATCATATCTCCCATACATCCTCCAACACCATTTTAGTGCAAGGCTCATTTCTTTTTTATTGCTGCAGAATTAAGTCTTAGCACTCCTGACTTGCATCAAATGAGCTTTTAATTGAAGATCTGGATCCATGGAAACAGATTTGTGTTGTACAAAGACAGACACAGTCCACTGCCCAGTGGAGGACCAAAACTGTGAGAAAGGAGCCCATCAGAGGATAACCGGCAGTGAATTGCTCATGCCTGCTCTTGGGAGCTGTTGCTCCCCAATGACTCTTTGGAGACAACATCTGAAGCAACAGAGTTGTCTTTGCACCTAGATGTTGGCTATGATGCTTCTCCTGGCATATATATTCCTGGTTTCCACCTCCTGCATGTGTCACTAGGCCTTATGTCCAGCCTTACCAACTGGAGATGAGTTGTCTTCATCCTCCACAATATGATAGGGATTAGACTCAAGGCGTATTAGCAAAGTAGAAGGCTTGCTTTGGACAAGGGCCAATTTCATCATGTCGATAATTTATAAAAACACATTGCTCTCCAGCCAAGCAAGTTTCAGTTCCTAGATGATTCAGCAGCAGTGCTGCAAGGAAATGTGGATGTAAAAAGTCCCTGTAGGAATTCCTGTAAAATTCTACATTAAAATAAAATGCCCTTAGCCCAGCAGTAGGATGGAAATTAGGAATTAAGGATCATTCCTTCCATGTCTGCAGGGACTCCTAAAAGCTGGGAAATTTTTAGTGGAGTTTCAGAGTGGGAGTGGGGGGGAGAAAGAGCAAAGGTAGAAACCAGGGAGGGGGAGAACCTGGGGCAGAGAAGGAAAGCAAATAGAGCTCCGGGTTTTGTTTTCACCACTTTGCAAGGGCTGTGACTCTGTTGTCACTAAAAACATGAAAATCCTCTGTGCAGGTATGGGAAAAGTTGGAGTGAGAAACCTCTAAAAACATGTTTTCAGAAGGCAGCCTGGGAAATGCTAAGTATAAAGAGCCAAGGACAGCTCTAAAGCCCATCTGAGCACTTTGGGTTTTGGATGTGATCCATGTCTATTTTAAAAAAGGATGAGAAAAGGAAATATAAAAGGAAAAATACCATGCAACTGCCCAACACAAATTAATTTCTGAAAGGGCATGGCAAGCCAAAGATGAAATATTCCTCTCCATCTCTTCTGACCTCTTCCAATTCATTATCTTAATGTGAGCTTCAGTACCACAATTAGCTTTTGCCTGCACGCAAACTCGGCGGAGATGGACAGCACTTGCATGAGGTGTAACAGCTCTACTGAACAGATTTCGGTGGGAGATGGAGTGAAGGGGACTGAGAGCTATAAAACCACTGCAATAACATTAAGTCACTTCAAACGTAGTTACTGGACAAATTCCCACTTGCTCAGACACAGTTTCCAAGGGAGAACATGTCCTCACTCCCCCCTTTTATCATTTGACTCTGTGATGCCCAGGAGCACTTTGCAAGGTCGAACGGCCATTTCTGAGCCACCTGACCTGATGCTGGACTCACAGCCCATCGTGCAGAGCAGCCTCTTCCCCTCCAGTGAGGTTTTCCAGCCTGTGCCTGGCAGAGACCTCGCACTCACCTCTGTGCAGCTTGGCAGCCACCCCACAGTTGGAGGTGCTCAGCATCCTGCAGCATGCAACCCTCACGTGAACCCAACCCTGCCTGCCTCCACCGCTGTCGGTTCTCTGCACAAGCAGCAATTTCATCCTTCCTTCCATAAAGAAAATCCATTTACATTTTACCATGTGGTGCAGATGTGATCCTCTATCCTGACGTCCACAGGAATCCCACCATGGATCCCCTGGCAGCCAGGACTGGCTGTTGTACTCAGCCTATTGAAATTCCCTGTCTTTTAAGCCTTCCTGGTTTTAATTGCTGTTCAGCATTGACATTTCAAAAGGATGCTTCTTTGCTCCCTCTTTTGTGTAGAGCCTGTTTGTGTTTTTTTGCTCACTGCTGTCTCTTCCCTGGAGCCCTTGCTAATGAATGCAGCATGCTGATGACCCCTCCATTATAAATAGTTTAATATTTTTAAATAAATATGGGATGGTGCCATGATTGTGTGGGTATTTCATCTAGCCTGCAGCACAAGGAGCAGGAGCTGACAAAGGCAGCCACATCTTTATTTGTCATTCTGTTGCTTGTTTGTCACAGAAAGCAAGGGAAGGGGCCAGGACCCCGTACCGCAACATACAGCAGCAGATGTGTTATTCTAAGTGTATCACAAGGAGCCGCTCCTCATCCTAGAACAGCAGATGGATGCAATAAAGAGAAAACTTTCGGGTTGTTATTCAGTTACTTGAAATCTACAGGGCTGCAAAACTATTAGCTGAGCCACAGAGTGAATCAGAGGAAGGTACATGGCGGGGGGGGAGGAAATTCTGCTATATGGTTTTTCCACTGCATTGCAACAGAATTAACACATTAGCCTGACATATAGCTGATATAATTTATTCCTAATTTGGGAGCAAGATTTATCCTGAGCAGTAATATTAAAAAAATCAAAACCCAAACCAATAGTAACAAAGGAAAAGAGAAAGGGAAAGAGTCTAAGTTCAGGTCAAATTTTTCAATATGTTAATGAAATTTTCAGCCCATCAACTTCTATTGTCTTAATTTCCCTTCTTTCCTTCTGGGTGTATCCAGATTTCTGCTATATGCAGATCATGTGGGCTAGATCCAAATTTGCTTGTCCTTCACAACCAGCTTCTCAGGCACTAAAAAGCTCCTAGAAGGTTCACCTAAATGATACCCAAGGATTGCCTTCACACAGGCAACTCCTAGGTGGCATAAAGCCAGGTTTGATGCTCCACATCTTCCATTCCCAGCCCACGATTTTGCCGAGGCATGGGGTGCGAACAGGGACCGCTGCCAAGGCAGTAATTTAGAGCAATGCAATCCATCCCCATGGACAAGGAGGAGCAGCGATAGCTGATACCAGCTGTTTTCCAAATGTTTCCACTGACAAGTCTGCTTCTGGGCTTAAAAAACCCAGCTTCCAGATTTGAGAAACCCACTTTTGTGGTTGCAAGCTTCCTCCTGCAACCAAGCATCTGTCAGGCTCATTGTGCTGCTGCCTCCTTGCTGGACACCTCTCCCTCACACCCACTTTCCTCAAGCCAGAGAGGATGCACAGCCAGCCCCAAGGACCTGCCCTCCTGCCTTTGGCAAGCCATCCAACTCAGATAAACACCTTTCCTCACCCCCATGTAGCCATCTGAACTCCAAAGCACCAAGTCTAAGCCCCATCAGCCTTTCTCCCTTTGAGCTGGCTTGCTGGAAAACCACTCAGCCCATGCACCCTGTGGTTCTTTCCCATGGAACAGCAACAATTAAATGGCCTCATGCAAATGCACGGCGAATGAAGGTCACAGTTATTTTTAAGTGACTTTGCTCTGAGATCAGTGAGGAGGCAGTCTGAAGCTATACACAGCCTCTCGGTTGCTATTTCTGCCCTCTTTTCTCCCTGCACAGCTCCCTTTGATGGCGTTGCCCCATGACAGCGGTGTAAGGCAGGGTGCCTCTTTACACCAAGCCTCCCCATCACATGTTCATTTACCCTGAAACGGGGAGTGCTGTGCATTAAACCACCACGTTTGCGTGGCTTGGGCTACAGCTGTTAATATTAGGAATGGCAGAGTAAACGGGTGTCCTCAGGAGGAGTAAAAATGGCCAGCAGCTCTCCTGCCCCTGAACTTAGAGAGGGAAAAACATGTAGTGAGAGAGATCCTTTCAAAAAAACCAGCTTGGCAGAGAGCAACGTGACACCTGCCTGAGAGCTTGGAGCGCGAGCTGAACTCAGGAGTCCACCAGAGAGGTATAATTACCTAATTGACTCTAAATTGTGCCATTTATTAAGTGTTTTGCATGGTGCCATGGCCTCTGGAGGAGACATCCCTGCCCTGGGCAGCTTCCCCCGCACCACCCTGGCTCCCACGAGCCAGGAGGGTGACAGTCCCTGGGGGGTCTGTGACCCCCACACTGCCTGCCTTTCCTTTGCCTTATCCTCTGCAACCAAACAGCCAGACACTTGCGCTAATGCTAGTTCACTAACTACCTGAATTTCTATATATAAAAATCAGAAGTGCCCTGTAGATTTAAGCTTCCCCTGTGAGACAGGGTAGGCATAAATGCTATGTTATTAACCGCTGGAAAACAAACCTGAGAGCATTGATTAAGAAAGTGTGTGGGGGGGTGGGAAATAAACATTTTTTCCCTAGTTTCTGAACTGCAGTTCACAAAACATTAAATTTCTAATTATAAGCCCAGGAAATTTTAATGCAAAAAAGTGACTTGTGAGACAAAGTATAGGTTTTTCTGCTCATTAAAATATCCCCTGAGTATAATTTCCTTACCCTTAATCCTGAACCTTAATTACCTACTTACCTATGAAAACCTTAACACAAATCTGTCTTGATTATGCAGCTCTTGCAGCATTGCAGGTCAGCTGTACTGAGCCAGATTCTGTTGGATGCTGAGCTCCCCCAGAGCCCTTTGGGGAACAGGGCAGTGGTGTCCCTGGATCACAGGCTGCAACACGCTGGAAAGCTGCCTCTTTGCTCAGCTATGATCAAGGGAAAGGATTTCTAACCAAAATACATGGGCAAACAGTGAGGGTGATACCGGGAAATGGAGGGTCAAATCTTTGAGGACATCGTTTCCCTAGTGAGAAACAGCATTTACGCTGCTGCAGATCTGCCTTTAACATGTTATTCTTTTCCCCGAGCAGCCAAGTGATACCAACTGCTCTGCGTCATCACAGATACCAGCACCATGCAGTAGAAAGCCTTCCTGGCAAGCTGGGGCTGGTGGTAGCAAGCAGATAGACAGCTCTCCATCAGCTCAAAGCAATTCTCCTCCACTCTGCGGTGCACATCAGGGATGGGGTTTGTGAAGCCAGCTATGTGTTGCAGAGCAATGAGGTTGTCGAGCAGGTTTGGATCCACAGGGAAAACAAGTCCCCTTGTTGCTGGGCCCTCAAGCAAAATGTCTTTGCTTCTACAACGCAGGTGTTAGACTGGTCCTCTCAAACACTGGGAATCTCAATCCTGGAAACAAGTGAGCCAACCTCCAAGTAGCCTCAGGAGAGGAGACATAGGTCCATTACATCAACATAAGTCCCATTTATAGCACTTTGCACTCAGAGATGCAGCTTAAGACATGTTTCATTTAAAAAGTAAAGACTTTCTGTGAGTTATTTCCAATTTAAAGGAAAAGGAATGGGGCTATTTGCCCAGATTTATACACCTCGCCAAGGCCAAGCAAGGCTTAACACTCAGATACCTGCCTTCCAGTCCTGCTTGGCTGATTGACAGCCTCCTTTCCCTTTGTGTTTAAAATGTGAAGACAGTAAGTCCAGGGTTTGTTTTGGTTTTTTTTTCATTTATTTTTTTCATTTATGACAGAGTTTGCAGTCATAGTGCAACTGTAAGTAGTGCAATGCAGGCGAGGCTGGAAGCAGCTTTTCTTCCATGTGGGAGGTGCATTTCCCACTAATGCCCCATAGCGTTCTGACCCTCAGGCTTGGAAACCAGCACACCAGGAGCAGGAGAATGGCAGGTGAAATCCTCCTTCTCCAGCCCTAAGACCGAGTCCAAAGTCGCAGCTTCAGAAGAGCTGAGCCATTTTCTCCAACGCCGAAGGAAGAGATTAGCATCACCTTGCAAAGCCAGCCTTTACCTCTGCCACCTGGGCCACAGCACAGCTTCAACAGCAGGACCTTCTGCAGCAAGGGACAGCCCCACATCCCTCGGGACAGCGAGGGCTGTGGCACCCATGGTCACGTACCGCCGCTTCTTGCCCCAGCAGCAAGGGACCCCAGCTCATCTCTCCCCGTCCAGGGGCTGCTGAGATGCAGGGTCCCCCTTCTCCCTCCCAGCCAGAGATGGGTGATTTCACAATATTTGCTCCAGCTCACCTTGTGTGGAGATAAGTGCCGAGTGCCAGAGGAAAGCTCCATCGCGCAGAGCTGTGTGTCAGCAATCGCTGAGTACATAACAGCAGCTTTCCTACACGCCACTACCAGTAACTAACTCATTTCCCTCTGAAGCTGAGGATGAAAAATAAGATGTAAAGCCAAATTATACTCTGTTTATGTACATAATTCCCTGTGCATCTGGATAAGAGCACGCCCGTGGCCTATATTACGCTACATCTGATTCTCATTAGGTGCTTGCGATTCCTTCTTGATAGGGTTTTATTGCTCTCTGTGACACACGGAGTTATAGCCAGGCTGTTTACTCTCTGCAACTGCCCTGGTGTGGCCATCGACTGCACAGCCCACTGCAACCCGCCCGGAGCGGATCCGTAATGCAGTTTCTCACGTGACAGCCCTGTTGGTTAACAGCTAGAAATAAAGCCAGAGCTCTTCAAAGTGAATTTTTTAAATTGGCTTCTAGGGCATTATTTACAGTAACTAAGAGCAGAGCACAGGACAAACTGAAGGCAGAGCTTGTGTGCAGAGCAACCCTCCTTTGCACCAGCCGAGGCTCTGGACCCAGCCAGTACCTGGAGCTTTTCTTTAAGAGTTAAACTTCCTATGAGTATGGGTATATTGTTTGACTCCATGGGCAAGTTTCCAAGACAAGATACTTTGCAAATATATTTTTCTTTCTGTGAATTACACCAATCCCCACTCTTCTGCTCATTGCAGCCTCATCCATGCACAAAAGCAGATTCCAGCATGTTGTTGAGTGAGCAGGTAAGGAGGCACAGAGGGAACATGGCTGTTTGGGTGTTAAGCCTCATCTTAAGCAATCTTAATATTTTGTTCTGCAGGATCCTGATTTGACCAAAGAAATTAACGTTCTAGGATGTGCACAGAAGCAGACCAAGTTCTTTCCCATATTCATTGTCACCTTCAATTGAGGGGAACATTATCAGATACAGCCTTTGGTGCACATCAGAAACATCCATCTAGATGGTATTCCTGCTTGTAAAATGCAGATTTACCTTGCAATAAAAATCCCTGCAGTAATCAGCAAGAGAAAGATTTTAATATACTTACAGATCTCTTCTCCTGGCAAAGGAAGAACTACAGATTTACCCTAAATCTGAACTTAGTTATTAACTCTTCAGAGTGACAGAGTTACTGTCATACAGAATCAAAACCTTAACTTCCCACTGTTAATACAGCAACAAAATACATAGGTTTAAGTGGGGAAAAACCACAAAATACCACCAACAGTTTTTGATACACAACTGAAATATCTTAGAAGTTGGGCAGGAGGGGGGAAGGAACACACCAACTTACCACCTTCATGGCTTGTGGGAACAGAAAGGCTCTGCAGGACCACCACAGCACCTACCAAACCCCACAGACTCACTGGGGATACTGTCATTTCTGAGAACATCACCTGTACTGCCAGCTTACCACCCAGGAGCAACTTATGTGAAGTCTCCTTCCTGCTCCTCACCTTCCTCCTTAGCACTGCCCCTGTGCTGAGGTAACTTGGAGTTCTAGCACCCTGTGCTGCCTTTATATCCCATCTCCACAACCAGCCCAGCACCCAGTGGCCAGCATTAACTCCATTAAATTTATAAAGCAATTAGAACTGGGTGAGCAATGCCAAAAAAAATCTCAGTGAAAGTCCTCTCAGCTTTTTAAACAAATTCATTCCAGCTGGGTTCATGCTCCTAGTGCATCGGCTTCCCACGTGCATCCCAGCATGGGAGGTCAGAGGCAAAAACGGTTTTGGAAAGGGTGAATTTTAAGTGAGAATTAGAAGCCGTATGCAAATCCTGAGCTTAAGTGAGGGTCCGTGGAAACAGGAAACACTCCCAGGCCATATGAGTTAAATGGCTAATTAAATCAGCACAAGCATCGGGTCTATGAACAAGCTACGGGTCAGGGATTGTGGAAAAAAGCGTTCCTGGAACTGATTAATTGAAGGGAGTTGTGATCTGTCTACAAATAATTCAATCGAGCAGTTAGAGCTGGGCAAAGAAGTGGTTTTGCACTTGGAAGATATTGAAATATTTCTTTGTTTTAACTTGAGACCAAAGAAATACAAACTGAAAAGGAAAGAATATTCAGACAAGTTCCATCCTGAATCTGTTTAGATTAGTTTGAAATGTGTTGTTTCCTCTCTGGCCTTATTATAATTCTGGTTTACAATTATTTTACTTTTGAATATGAAGATAGTTCAGACTGGATATCTGGAAAGCAACTTCATTTTAAACATTAAAAACATTTCAAAATGTTCAAAAAGCTGTATTGACACGTGTCTTCTCAAAAAGAAAAAGACATTTTCAACAAATCAGCATTATTTTGAGGGGAAAAAAATCTTCCTGTTAAAAATCCTTGACTCTCAGTCCTTTATCCATTGCATATTACCAAGCTCTAAAGGCAAGAGCCTCAGAGGAGGTCAAGTTTTCTTAGTTACCTTAAATGAGACAACCTGTCAAACAGCACCTAATAATTATCCAGACATTAGAAGCAGAATATGACCAAGGGAAGCGAGACAGGAGGGTTGCAGTCCACATCTCCTCAATCCACTGCTTTTCTTCTTTTAATCATCTTAGTTATCTTAAATGACATACCAGTCAAACCCCAAGCATTTCTCCCAAGGGAAGATTGGGGAGATAAGATTTCAGTTAAGATTTCTCAAAATCACGATGAGGTGGCTCAGTTTCCCGTGACAAAAGGCTGTAACACAAGCAGGGCACAAAGGCAATGAGGTTCCCCACGCTCTGAAGACTGAGAGTGAACTAATGCTTAGTTGGCCCTGGAGGAAACGCCTTGTGAGTAAGGACCTGGTCTGACCCCAAAGCTTCCTTTCAAGTCCCCTCGAGGGAGGGCCTTAAAGAGTCACTTTTATGTGTAAGCATAAAGTAGGCATTGATTAGGGTTTATTAAGATAACTTTGGCATAGGAAGGCAAGAAGAGTAAATTAGTCAATTTTGATAATTTTCAAAGTTTCTCTGCCACGTCTGAATGACATTTAATTGCATCTTCTATGGGAAATGTTTGATTTGGTTGGTGGAGTCTAAAGAAATGAAGTTACAAACTTTATCTGAATAACGATGGTGTGCAGCAGTGCAGCTCACGGTGAGAGTCTGTTGAAGTGGCTGGCTCAGGAGAAGGATGCGAGACACCCTGCCGAATATCACCTATTAATTATCTGGGAGAAAAATTGTTGGGAGAAAAAATGACTGTAGGAAGAGGAACATGAGGGTTGCAGTCCAGGGCTCCCACATCTCCTTGGTCCAGCACTTGTATTCTTTTTGAAAAAATGTTATTTGCTTCCTGGCTGTGTATATGATTGCCACATATTTCATCCTGACATAAGTGCCTTCATAAAGGTGATTAGCAACTTTTGATTGCTTCTTTGATTAACATGAATGAGAAAAACTTCAACCAACATCACCAAAGACTGAGAAAGGGTGACTCATCCTTCACTTCTGGATGCTAAAATTAGTCTAACACAAAAGGTTGCTGGAGCAAAAAAGTCCTAACTTTTTAATAAATGATTGCTCTTTAAAGGGTTTCCACCCCAGGTTCTCAAATCAATTTAATTAGAAACTGTAAACTTCATTAGACCTCAGAACAACCCTGCCACTGAGGCAAATCTCTGATTAATGCCGAAGTGTCTACTGGGGGGCAAATTCAGTCCTGGCCAGGCTGGAAAAGGCATCAGAAAGGCAGGCAAAACAGCTGATAAAAGGCTGAAGCAGTAACTGTCCTGATAAAACACTGCATAGACACCACCTCCACCAGATACCAAAGTGGTTTAGAAAGTGTTCCTCAGAGGAAGAAGCCCAAAAGGGCACCTTGGACATCCCATGCTGCTGCCAGGTGTCCTGGGTCACTTGTGGCAGGACAAGGTGGAGCCTGGGGCGTTCCTGGGTCTAGGAGGAGAGGAACAAACAAACCAAGGTGTCCTCAAGCCCAAGGGCTTCTTCAGGTCCCCTGCAGAGAAAAGGTGCTTTTTAGAGCAGTCTCATGCGTAGGCTGCACGGTTCATCCCTGAGGTCTGGCCCCAGCAGCCTGGCGACGCATCACCTGGGCAAAGGAAATAACATTGCAGATAACACTGAAATAGCAACACGTCTCAACAGTTGGCAAACTCTTGGAAAGGTGACTTTATTTTGCTCTGTGCCCAGGGACAAAGGACTGGCAATTTAATGACAGGGAACTGTTTGATTCCTGACTGGCCATAGAGAAACTGGCAGAAGCATCACCTGGCTTTTTGCAGCAAAGAAACAAGGTCAAGGACTTAGCTCATCCCATCTGTGATAGTTTCACACTGCAATTTATTTTACAGTGGGAACAAGAGGCCTTGTCAGAAATCAAGACCCCCATCGTCCAGGAAAAACACAAGAGGAGAGGCAGCACGCACCTCAAAGCTGTTGTGCTCCAGCTCCCCTGAGTCCTCTTCAAGGAGTGCTGCTGAACTGGTGGGACACCAGGGGGACGATGGACCTCGGATGGACCTGGTACTGCAGCTGCATGCAAACACCTCACGGCTCTGCTGAGGAACCACCAGCATGGCTGGTGCTTACCAGATAAGGGCTGGGGGAGAAGGGGGAAGCAGATGCATAGAGGTTCCAGTCCACAGGGTAAGGACCGAGATCCAGCTCTGCCACAGCTCACTGTGCTGGTATTTTACAGGGATTTACTCCCTTTTCCCTAAACACCTTTGTACTTCGCTGACAGTATCATAACGCTAGCCTAAAGCCTTTTGGATGCTATAAGCATCCTTCTGCATGAATTATGCCATCAGTAAAAAAACAATTTCCACTCTCAGTTACATCAATATAAGTCTTCAAACTATGATTTCAGCTTCGCAACAGTGCCTTTGACAGACACGGGCCCCACGGGTCCGGTTTGGCTGCAGCTCACACATTTTCAGTGGAGCTGCGCTGGGAACACAGATTCCCTCCCATCCTTCCGTCTCCTAAAACCTCAGGTGGTTTGGGGAACGTTGGTGCGGAAGGTGCAAAGAGCGGGGTTTGCAGCAGGGGTGAGGAGCATCCCTGCACTGGCTGTCCTTGGGGAGGAGGGCTGGGGAGGGGGACGTGGGGTCCCCACGAGGAAGGGACAAGCTCAAAGGGGGAACAGAGCACATTTTCTGCCAAAACTTCATTCCACTTCTCCGTAACTCTGCTGGTCCCTTCACTTCCTTCACTCTCCTGCTTAGGCTATTGTCCTGTCCTGTCTCCTCTCCTCTAAGGAGGCTTTTCCCATAGTGGAGACTCAGATATTTTCCTTGGATATAGAATTTAGGCTCCTTAATGGAAATTGAATTGCATCCTGAATAGAAAAAAAAAAAAAAAAAAAAAAAAAAAAACAAACACA
>VXBL01010279.1:648034-804486 GCA_013400195.1 Aramus guarauna
CCCCAAATCTCTCATTACCCACCGTTTGCAGTACGCAGTTTGTTTGCTGGCAGCTTGGGGTGCTATTGCTATCATTAACACCGTTCACTGCTATGTAAAAGCAATTGTTTATTTATCAAATACACGTAACAGCTTTAGGATTGAAAAAAATCCTGGGTTTTTCTCTAATCCCAGCTAGGCTGTGTGCTGTGGGGACACCTCGCTTTGCATAGATCACGGCTGGGCTGCGAATGTGCTGTCACACATTGATACTATTCCTTTTCCGTGTGTTTGAGGGTTTCCTGTTGCTGCTTTTTTGTACTTGCAAATAGAAAGGAAGTAATACAGCCATTGAGAGAGCTTTTAAAAACAGAGGGAGTAGAATTTGATAGCTCCATTCAAATAACTCCTCCATCAAATTCCTGGTTTTCTGCCCCAGACATAGTCGATGTCCAGTCCATCAGATGCAGGTGAATATCCCACAGGGTCGAGGACAGTTGGGTAATAGTGTGTGTGTGTGTGTTGGAAAGGGGAGAAAATTCCTTCCAGAACTGTGCCAACACTGGTTATACCCAGGGTACCACATTTGAGTACCCATATTTTAGTACTGGCTGCAGTTCTAGACTTGTGCAAGGACACACCACCAGGCTCTATCTAAATATGACTTTTAGAAAAGATTTACGGTAAATCTATTGGGACAAAATAAGCAGCGTTAGTTATGTCAGTTATTTAATCCAGCTACAGTAACCGACTCTAGAAAAACCTCCTTTAAATACCACTGCCCTGCTGCAGGCAGCCGGTGTGAGGTACAGCTCCGACTGGGAGAGCAGGACAGACCGCGGCCGGATGCGGCACAGCAAACTGCTGTAGTGCTGGTGTTAATGCAGTTTAAAGTGGCTAAACATAAAAAAACAGGTGCATGGATGGGTGAGAAAGAGTATATCACCAGGATTCAAAGCATGTTTAAAGAACAGAATTTGTAGACATCTTCCCCTGTCTGAAGGATTGCATTTAAGTGTGTGACAAGCCATCTAATACAGTTCACAACAGCAGAGATCGCTTACTTCACCAGTGCAGGAAAGGAGATTGTGAGAAATGAGTTAAATCTAAATTTCTCTTCTCCTTCCCTCAATTATTATTATTATTATTATTATTATTATTATTATTATTATTATTATTATTCAGTTTGCTCAGTTATTACCAATAACCCAGTGCTCGGTCCCTTCTGTGTGCTGCGACTATATGAACGCGCTCTCCAGGTGGGCACCCATCCCAGACTCGCCTCTCCCAGGCTGCTGTTGCTCTAATTCCCCAGAGCAGTTCTGCACCACCGAGCCTTCGGCCCCGGGGGCTGCACCACGCAACGTAGGAGCACCTGAGAGCATCGTCTGACTCATGGAGGTCCTTGTGTACACAGCCTGCTCGATGCAGTGGCTCTATACTGTCTGGAAAATTAATATGTTAGCATGTGTGCCCAGCTAGGAGTCTCTTACGGACACTTCTCACCTTTAGCATGATAATGATGTTAAGTATAATCTGACACACAGCTGCAGAAAATGTCTCTGAGAAAGCTCAGATGCACAAGTGCTGGAACAAAAATAATAAAATACCTTCAATACGGTACTGACTGCCTGGTGATTTTTATATCTGAGGGCAGTGGTGTATTTGCTGTACCATATTCTAAGAAATTACATCTCTCCTGAGCTCTCATTCAGCGTAAGGAGCCTGTCCGCTCTCCTGCTGCCTTTTATTATATTTGTATTGGCTATAATAACAGTACCTTGTGGGCAACTTCATTGCGCTGAACTTTGAGAGAGGTTCTCTGAGGGTAAGAAGAATGGCTGGTAATAGATCCAGGACTTGCTCAAACCCAGACTACCACTGAAACAGCACTGTAAAGCTAATCAATGTAGTGGAAAGCAGAAATCCGTCAATGCGAGTGCTGCCCAGACAGCCCAGCGTGGATTAAGGACTCAATTCCCCACCGCCTCGCATCGAGGGGGTTGGTAGTGTTTGGCACCTCGCTGCCTTTGAACTTCACTCTCACATGAAGAACTACATGAGGGGTCTGGCGGTGAAGCATCTATCCCTGCATTGACCAAGGATTTTGGCTTGGAGGCTGCAATCTGTTTTCTTTCCCTGGAAAGACAGGCACGCAGCCTCGGTATCTGAAGGGTGGGAGTGGAAAGGCAAAGAAAAAGAAGTTGGAAAAGTGTTCATCTGCGTTTAACTGCTCCGATACACGCTAGTAGGAAGCGTGGTGATGGATGCTGCGTGCTGCATGCTGCATGCATGGTACAAGCCGCCTCTTTATCTTCAGGTTTGTGTGGCTTAGCAAAATATATTACCTGTAATAATGTGTCTCGTATATACAACTGCCTTTGTGGATGTATTTTGAAATGTTTAATGATGTGTGGCTGAAATGTAATGATATCTTCCTGATGGAATGCAATGGAAGGAGAGCTCATGCACATTAAGACATCTTATCTGTATTGGCAATTAATAACCTAGGAATTAAAACAAAGTATAAAACCAAAGCGTTTTAGCTAAAGCCATGGGATACGAGCCTGCAATTGCAATCCAGTCAGTTTTCCACAACGCTTCACTGTAGTGAAATCCAGATGTCAGGGAAACTCCACCTATTAGTTATTCATTTCTTGTAGACTGTGGGCTTCTCAGTGTTTTTTGTGTCCCTCAGCTGTCTTGAAGTTCATATATTCATATAATTATATTGCTGTAGATTTTTCTCTCAAGTTTATGGTCCTGTTTTAAATTAAAATAGTCAAGGGCCAATTGCTTGAGTTACCAAATGCTATGGGGAAGACTAGGCTGGATGCAGCGCAAACATTTGTTGCAGGACCTTAACCTCAGTGGTTCACCTACATTGTGACTCAAATCTTCATGAAGCATCTAAATCAAGTTCACTAATGCTTATAATCAATTTGACAGTCAATTAATGAGTTAAACCACTATCACCTCTTCCATAAAGAAATCCATTGCTTTAGGTGACAAGTGACAAAAGACTGCACATTCTCCAAAAGTCTAAACCTAACTTGGCTGGCTATGATGAGTTTGCTTTGAGCACAAGAAACCAGAAAACCTGGATTGGATTAGATTATCCAACCTGCCAGACAAGAAGAATATTCAAAATGCTGCTCTTTGATTTTGCAAAATTACTTTACTGGATTCCCCTCATTGTAGAGTAAAAAAAAAAAACAGAGGCCAAATGTAATTTAGTCTCATCGATTCCTTTTTAAACATAGAAATCTTCTCCTGATAACTCTTGGCACATTGCTCTTACATGATCGTAAGAAGTGAAAAGACAGACTTCCAGTTTCTAGCAAAGTTAAACCTCTTCCACTGCTCTTGAATACAATGATAAATTGCTCTCCAACGAGAAGTTCACAGTGTGCCTTCATTAGGCAGAAATATTATTTGCATTCTTCCATATAGAACTTTAAATTAAAATCATTAGCCACCTTACATAAATTAAGACACAAAGAAACCAATATATGATTAAAAGTAGGTCACAGGAAAGTGACTGTAAAATTGAAATATAAATGAGTGGTTTCAGAAGACTGTCTTCATCTCACTGTGCCTTGTGGTATGTATTTCACCCTCCCTAAAGTTTTATTAAAAGTATTACACTGTCAGCACTTAGTAAATATTAAAATAATAATATATGTCATAATTACTTTCCAGACATTACTAACCTGTTCCAATCTGCATAGAGCTTGACTCTCACATTACACCTAAACTTGAAAGAGGATGAAAATGGTTTCCTGTTCCTACACCATTTACAGGAGGAGCCAGGTAACAAAAAAGGTTTCACACCAACACGGGTCCTTGTCCTCATCCTGGGAGGCAGATTGAGACACGAACCGAGTGGCTGGCTCACACTTCTCTTAGCTGGTTTCTGCTTCCCAGGCCTGAGGAATATCCCACCCCAGCCAGTAACAAGCAGCCACACATATAGATCTATAGGTTTGTTTGCTTAGGCACAAAAATGTGCATTACACTATGGGAATGGCCCATCCGCTTAGCAGAGGGACCTCCGGAGAGAAACTCAAGGCTGTGTCCTTGAGCTGCCTGCCGCAACGCCGCGGGGAGAGCTGTGCCACGCCGGGGAGGAGAGGGGCTGAGCTGACGGAGAGGGGATTTTGGAAGAGATAAGCAGTCGGAAGGGGAAGGGGTAGCGGCATCGCTGTTTATCAGCGCCCATCACCACAGGCACAGGCACCAGTGATTAATTGGTCAACTGGGGCATATCAGGCGGTTTCCTGATTTCACATTTATGTCCTGTTATCACGCAGAAGCTTTTGGAGAAGGAAACTAAAGGTAAGAGAAGAGGCGATGAAGCCCTTAGTCAACAGGAAAAGGTTTCAGCATCGCTGCTGCTGCAGACTCCTGGGTCAGCATCCTCCGTGCGAGTGTACGCTGCACTGCCACGCACACCTGGAACCACAGCACGGCCGTGTTCAGCCGAACCCACAGCTGCTTCTTGCCTGATAAATCCCAAGCACCTGGTATACACTTTGGGAATGACACCAAAAAGCCCTGCCTGCGCAACTTCTGCAGGAGGGTGTTACTGGAATAATGTTCTGTAACACCTAAGAGGTCAAGAAAAGTATTTCTTCTCATTTCTTTTTTAAGCTACATATTATTTCCACACCATTGCCTTGGACATTTGCAATAGAAATTGAAGCACTTTCAGATTTAGTATTTTAGTCTAAAACCAGAGGTAAGTGAAAACAGTTTCTTCTTATGCAGCTCAGTTGCAATGTGTGTCTGCAGACTGGGCCACCACGTCCACCGAGGCTGCGTGGGCAAGGGAAGACGAGCGAGGTGTTTCCTGGCCCTGCCGAACCGCACGTTGGGTGGTGGGAGATGGGAACCAGGCTGGACCAGAAATGCAAACTGACCCAAGGGTGAGAAGGCATGAAAAAGGCCTTTTTGCCTGAGGGACAGCATAAAGTCATGAACACTGATACCCCTTGGCAGCCAGGATCCTGAACTGGAGACAGCGAGCTCTCACCGTGATTAGCTTGTGGCTGCTTGACCTGCAGACTCCCTCTCTGGACAGCTGTGTGCTAATCACGGGTTTGCACCCTGGTGACAGTGTGGAGTGGGATGAGGAGAGGGGGGGGACTCTTTGAGTGGTCTCTCCTAGGCAGAATTACCCCCCTGGGTATTCCTAGAAGTACGGAGGTGTTATTCCTTAGTGCCTCCCTCTTGCTTGTGTCTGGGACGTGCACTTCCTCAGCCAAAGGAAGGAATCACCATTCCTGCTCACCTTTGCAAACCTGTCTGAGCAGTTTGCTCTTTAATTTTGCTGACTTTAGCTTAGGTTCAGTACCTAATGCAGGATAGTTTCATTTTTAAAAAGATCTAAAAAAAAAATGTGCGCGTGCATGTATGGCAATTGTAATAAAACAATAGTTCTAATGGGAAGCAAAGCCAACACATTTGCAATTTCCTTTCCCATAACATGCAGTAATTCAGCAATCCCATCACGAGATAAGAATTACTTTGAGAATAATTTTCTTTTAATAGCTCTGTCTGCAACGGACCAAATTTCTTTCCTAGTCATTACAGCTTCTGGCCTGCAGTAAATGGCTGGAGTCTGAGCAAGAATGTAACGGCAGCAGCCTGCCATCTCCCACATAAACAATGCACACCACAGCCGTTGCTTCAGCAGATTTAAAAAAGCGTTTCATAACCTTGGCTATGATGATACTCATGCACTACCTATTTAAATGAAGGCCTTAAAAGACTTAGAAGCATTAGTGCACTCAAAGATTCATTAATTAATTTTGCTGATTTATGCCCTACACTGAGCATGGGAGCACGGGGTTGAAGCAAATGATAGCCATTGATAGTGATACCAAAAACATTTAACTGCAGGAGGCACAGAGACAAAACCCCCGCATGCAGCCAATAGAGATAAGGATTTACGACTGTGAGGGCAGAAGGGTTAAACTGGATATCTGGTGTGACATCTGATACATATCTTCATATGAATTCATGCTAGGAAAGCAGCATGGACAATCCCACCTAAAGCTAATCCTGTGTTAATATTTGGGGCTGCAATGATGAACCTCTGCTGATGGGAGGAACCAGCTGAAGCATCCAGCGAGGCTCTAAGTAACAACCAGTTGTTTGAAATGCGGATCCTGAATGAGATGTGAGATCTCACTAGCTATGTTTGACCTTAGGGCTTCCAGCAGTAGCTTCTTCAGTTTCGAGTTTCTGTACCTGTCACACCTAATACAAGCTTTCATTCTTTAAGTGTCTACAGCTCCTTAGCCCTTTTCAGTGCAAGAGATTGCTTTGGAAATGTGTATCAAGCTGCTGGGTGGGAAGTTTAGCTCAGCAGCTTTTCCGAAATCCAGGAATTCTTTAGTCCTTATCCACACTGCTAGCTGGGACCATCGCTGTCCCCAGGTACGTCCCAGTTAACCACACACACTGTCTCTCTGCCCTCCCTGTGGCCACCCAGCCCACCTCCATGAGTTTCTAACTGCATCCTTGGCCCGGGATGCCCAACACCACGCAGCTGCCCGTTCCTGACTCCCCTCTCTCAGCACACCCCAATGAATGTAAATCGCACGCAAAGTATGACAACAAGACAGCGAATCTCTAACTCTCTAAAGGTCACTGGCAGTGGAGACTCATTCAATCAAAAAGTGTCTAGAAGTGTTTTTAGCTCCATGGAATACGATGCATGGCCTGAGATACCTGCAATCAGCCCCAGCTGACGTCCACAGGCAGCTTGGATTTTGCAGTCCTTGTTCTGAAAAGGCTGTAAAATCGAGCCGACAGCAGAAATTTGCTCTGTTACCCCCAGGTTTCTGCAGCTCTGTGACCACGGACGGATCCTGGTGCACACCTTGGTATGGGAACGGTTAAAAGGACATTTTACACAGACAATTAATTGTGCTTAATGTTTAGCAGAAACAGCACAGAAGTCTCAGCAGATGTCTTATCCAATTGTTACTTACCAAGTTTCTCTCTTTCTTCTGCTCCTAAGTGAAAATTGGTTTCATTACATCATCTAAATGCGATGGATATTTTTAGATCTATAATTTATCATATGGAGCTTGTATCTAATGAGGCCACTTTTATTCTACCCAATACAACACAACAACAAGAGCATTGAACTTTCCCAGGCACCGCTGGGACAACAAGCGAGACCACAGGACTCCTTCCCTATGGAAATGCCTAATTTTAAAGCGATTCTTTTTGCTTAGTACAAAGATTTGCAGCTTTTACTTTGGCATTCAACAGACATTGACAATCCAGTTTTCAGCCATGATCTCCAAATAAACTGGATTAAAGCCTGAAACTGTTGTTCCTGTCTGAAGACAGAAGGAGAGCCATCCTTCTGCGTTAAGTACTTTTGATCCTAATCTTTGAAACGATCAAGCAAAAACCTCCACTTTGTCGTCCTAGCCAAGACAGAGAAGGTAGCTGAGCATTACACCAGAAAAAATAATGTAAATAATCAACATCACTTGGTCTAAGACAACCCGACTTCCTTAGTGTCTGTGATAAAAGGAAAAAAAGGGAGAAGATGTAAAATTCCCTCTAATTCAGGAGCCCAGGTTAGCTCCAGCTCTGCGTGACACTGGTCTTGAGGAGACACAGGTGTAACCAGCCTGTTTTCAGGGCACTGGGTTTGGCAGCAAGGGGACCGACTGCGCAGGCCGTACGATGGTTTCTTTACTCAGAGTGTTAAAGCAGATTATCATGTCTTTTGTGATCTAATAAGGAAGAATGAAACAGGCATTTCAAAGTAAAGCTGATGCCCAGGCTGGCAGAAAGCAGTTTATTACCCATGAGCAGCCTTTAGAGGCAAAAATCCTTACAGCAGACAGAACTCCTGCAATGTCAGAAGTCTGGCTGAGACCCAGAACATGAAGCGAGCTCTCAAGGAAGGCTCAGGTTTTTTTGGAGGAAAGGTAATGCCTTTCCAACGCCTAACATCTCTCTCCAGACCAGTCCAAACCAGAACCCAGGCCATAGTGTGTCAAACTCGGGAGTTGCACCATATCCGAAACGGGTCCAAGCTCTGCAAGCCTTCCTGAACTGGACCAAAGACTTATAAATGGGACTAAAATATCTCCAACCTGGATGGGAGGGCAGGGAACAACGCCTGAAGAGAAAATTATGCACCTTGGGCTCCTCTGGCTGGGCTGGGGGCTCTCACCCACACCCAGCATGTTGCCCAGGGCTCTCACAGCCTGGGGAGCAGGGATCACCACCCCAGCACCGCTGCTGAGGCTGCTGGCAGCCCCTGCAGCCTCCAAGACCCCCTTAAATCTCCCCAGAGCTCAGACTGAGCCAAAATGAGACATGCCAAAAGGGTGACCTAAAACCAGTTAAACCACTCTGCTTCCAGAGCTGGGCTAGCAGCAGTGAGGTTAGACCGGAGAACTTGACCCGTCATGTTTAACCACGCAGTCCTACACGGGATGAGAAAGCAGCTAGCTCTGTCCGCACCCACAGGAGAGAGAAAAGGGGACACAGCTTAACCTCTCCAAAACTTAACTCCCTATCCTCCACCTGCTGTGAAAACCAGCCTGGCAAACACAGAGTTGCTTGAAACGGAAAAGGCAGGCAGGCATGGAGCAAGAACACATGACAGGAGAGGAAATCAAGAAAATCCTCAAGTTCAGGAAGAGGAGCCACGCTCAGCTAAGCCCATCACGGGCTGAGCAGGGACAGAATGGCATATGCTAAGATGCAAGGTGGCTGTTTTCATGGTGGCAAGTGGCCAAGGGCATTCGTTTGTCTCCTCCACATCCCCCGGCTTGTTCCATGCATGCTGGAAAGTGTTCATTGTCCACAGCCAAAGCAAAGTAATTCATTAAAAACCAAAAGCAGCCCAACCACGGTACTAAATTTAATAGCCATGATAGCCCCAAGACGCTCCTGGGCACATATTTCATTGATCCAAGAGTTTAAGGATCAATGAGTTAATTTACTAATGAGTCAATAAAACAAATCCATATGATATTTCAGAAAACAGAAGAATCTCTTAATTTAAATTAGGCCCATTCATCTTCCTGAGGACCATGGGAAGGATATTTTAGAAGTGTAGAACACCCACAACATCTGTTATCTCTAACTAGGACTGTGGTTACTCAGCCGTCCTACAAACCAGAGCATATATTTCTTTCTCGCTTTAATTGCTCTTTAGTTTCTGCATTATTAATGACCAACATAAAGTGTCTAAATATGCCTCCAGAAAATATACTACCTTTAGCTGAACAACTGAGAAGTTAGTGTTCATGTGAGCAATGATTTATGCCCCCCAAGTAATGTGTTAGATTAGCAGCTTCAATAACACAGCGTTCAACCTGCCCATTCAGAAAAGTGTTTGTAACATTATAAGCGTACCATTGATTATTATCTTAGTTGAAATACACATTTTTATGGCCGAACTTGAATTGACACCCTGGTCTAATAAACCTTCCTGACAATCAATAGCAATTAGCAGAATTTGCAGCTGTCACAGCTGATATAATACAAATTCTCTCTTGATCTGTTAACCCCCCCGCTTGTCAGAACGGCTTTCTTGTGGCGAAGCGCGCGATGCGATTTGCACCGCTGGTGACTGAGCGTGACTTAAATGATCCGTCAGCTTTGCTAGCAGTAAATAACCAGCCCCAGCTCTGGATTCATGCGGTGACAAAGGGGGCTCAGGGGGCTCATTGTGCACCCTGTCCCGCGGGGCAGTGCCACGGCAGGTCCCCACCAGGATTGCATCCCAAAGCTCTCCCTGCTCCCGTGTTTCTGGTCTGGCCGGGGCTCCAGCCTCCAGAGGGGTGCTGCAGCTCTCCAAACCAGTGTGCAGCAAATCACTTCCCAGGGCATCATCTGTGAATGGCAGGGCCATTACTTTTCAGATCCCAATTTCTTTTGAAAACCTTCCTCTCCAGTTCAGGCCAACGCAGTAAATAACCCCAAGCGCACTAAACTAAAGAGCCAACCTGTTTTCTGGCTAAAACTCCAGATGCATCTTTCAAAGAAATCAATAAGCACACCGCTCGCTAGGATCAGTGGCCAAGAGCTGGAGGAGGACATGTGGGCAGGCATTGCATAGTCACTCAGCTCTTTGTTAAAGGGGTTTTGCTTTTTCGAGGAGAACAAAGCCCCTGCAGAGGCAAGCTGCAAGCTCTCCTGTGGGCTCTGGCAGATATTTCATGCAATATCTGAGGGATATCTAACAAAATGACCGAACTCTGAAACAATGCAAACAAACATCAGCCGTGAATTGATCAGAAACCTCTGCGCATTCTCTGATCTGTTACTGACACAAACCTTCTTTCTAAAGCAGGGAAGAAGAAATGGAGGTTATTAGTTTGCTCCTGACAGAAAGCAGAACCCAACTTCTTAAAGATTGCTTGATTATGGGAAAAAATAAATATAGCACAATGTTTCCTAGATGAAAAATTTGGATTATTCTATGCTTGCTAATTGGTTTTCATATCTAGCACACGCTTTCATTTTCAGAGGAGTGCTGTCGGAGACATATAATGGGGAGAAAACCTTGCAAACTCTTTTTGGCTTCAGTGGGTCCCTGTTGTTTACTCAAAGGCTCTAATTCAGCCAGTGGATTACTAATTTTATTCCATTCATGTTCACAGAACTTGCTTTCTAAAGAGAAATACAGTCTCATGTGCACTGATACACCCATATGCGTGCACATAAAGGAAACTAAGAGTTGTTATGCTATTTTACAGTAGGTTCTGCTGTACAACATCAGTGGCTGACCCCACATTGCAGGGATTTTTATGACATTCACAGTGGAAGAGTCTGTGCTGCACGTTACACTGAGGTTTGTGGGAAGCTTCCTTGAAATTGGTGGCATGGGAAACTACCCTACTTCAGGATAAATATAAGAGCATTTAGATCCTTATGGGGCTGGAACAGGAACCAGTGCCCAAACGTTACACGTGAGGAAGGAAAGCAACTCTGTGAGCAGAGGACATCTGCCAGGTATTGCTTGTCTGCGTGTCAGACAGCACCCAGGTAATGTCACAGTGGGGAAAAAATGAAAAGGAGGAGGGTTTGGGTAGTATTTGTGTTAGAAAGAGGCTTACAACTAGTAGCAGACAGTGTTTTCTGGTGTTTGAAACACAGGAGTTGAGAGGTGTAAGTTTGCATCAGTTTTTTTTTATATAAGCAGGATATTTTGGCATCTACAGGAAGAGATACCTAGGTTCTTCCTTGCCCAGCCTGATGCCTGCAGCCCCTGTACTGCCCGTGAGCTCAAGAGCAGCTCTGGATAGGACCCTTCAGCCAGGATTCCCCTCCACCTCATTGCTCCCACTTGGAAACGGGGTGGGGACAGAGGAAAAGCAGCTTTTGGGGAGGGCTTTGTAGCTGAGATTGTTACTCAGTCTTTGGGCCCGAGAGAGAGAAGTGCCTTCCTTGGCACATGCATTACTGGCATGTAATGGTAATAGAAACAAGGATTCAAGTCTGTCTAATGAGAAGAAAAACACCACACAATTTATTAATTTAGACTTCTGGAAATTAGTTTGCTGAACATACTTAAGGACTAAATACAGGTGTTAAGCCCAGCCATTCCCACAGTAAATTACATGTTCGCACTTACATACATAATCACTGTCTATTTAAGGTTTTCCCATATTGCCTGCTATTATGGTATCCAGGCAATGATTCCCATACTAGTAACTTGATACCTATTTTTACAGTACTGCTAAAGTACTAAGTAGTACTGCTGTAGTCTGTCCTAAAATCAATTCCTAATGTTACTGTAGGAGCAAATGTAAAACTTGATGTATTTTTCCCCAAAGGTTAATATCATATGTTTCTGATTGAGCAAGGAAAAAAAAAATTTGTTTCCTTACAGGATGGATTTTGTTATGTCTCTTGTACAGGCGTGGAGGAGGGGAAAACCCTTAGAGGATTAGTAACAGAACCAAGACCCCACGTTACCGTGTAAAACCCAGCTAGAGGAGTCCTTTCAGAAAGCTGCTCAAGAAACTGAGACAATTTGGTCTTTTCTGTCCATAGTCCAGTGGGCAGGTGTCCACATTGCAGGTGACAGCACGGCCAGCACCCGTGGAGAGGTCAGAACCTGAGATGGCAGCAGATAAGAGATCACCCAGAGGGACAGCCTATCCCTTGGTGACCACCAAAGTGTATAACTGAAGCTTTCCTTACTCTTTTTCCTTCTGCTTGGACAGAAGAGAGATTTTCAGTCGAGCTGGAGGTAGGTAGATATATCCAGCAGGAACACTCTTCCAGCTTTGCAACCAAAGTGCATCCAACTCCGTCCAACCTCCTGGATATTTCACTGCAAACAAGCAGGCAAATGTGCTGTGCTCTGATATTGTTACGTGCATCAGCCAGTGCTTCTTTTCAGTATGCGTGATCGAGCATGGGTCTTAATAGCTAAGTGATGATTCATTTATGATAGCACCAGGACAATCTAAGTGAGTTTTTACCTTTTATCCTAAAGGTAATGCACTCCATCTATTACAATTTCAGCAAGGTCTGAGCAAATTCAATAATCAGACCAGTATTCAGCACTTTTTATGCACAGATCTAAAACCAACTGCTACTAAAAGTTTAAAGAGACCAGCCTTTTGCATTAACTTTATAACAAGAAACACAAGGCTGCCTCAGTTCTGGGGGTGTTTTCTCTCTACTGGACGTAAAGGGCTTTAGTCTCAAGTTAGGGAGCACTGCATAATTCAGTGTGCTTTAACAGCTGCAAGAGGAGATGAAGAGATTCAGAGGGTCTCCAGTCGTGGCTGGCAAAGCCGCTGCCAGCAGCTTGCTGGAGGTGAGTGAGCTGCAACGCCCTTCTCGTCTCCAGCTGCTCAGCCCCGTTAAAACAAAACTCAAATGAAGTACATTCCTGATAGTGCTTTTCTGTGTAAGCAAACACAAGCGGGGAGAGAGGTTATGTGATGGGGAGTGGGACATGAGACAATCGTTTAGCAAAGATGTTGTCCATGATATGAAAAGAATTAGGGAATGCTTGAGTTACACAAACATTCCTGAAATAACAGGAAAACTTTAGCAGATGCTTCCTCTGCGTAATTTTCCCTCCTTCTCCTCTTTTTGTGTGTGGCTTTGCAGATCTCTCTGCTTTCTAAAACTTCTTTTGTATGAAGGGCCCACATTAAAATGTCAGGTTTTATTTTTCCAAAAGACAACTGCCAGAAATGAAACCCTAAATGCTCATTTCATAGCCAGGCAAGGATCTCTCGGGAACCACTGGGAATCCCACCCCTATTTCTGATTAGATTTTTGTCAGCAGCATAGGAGCCAAATTCTCAGTTGCCCGAAGGCTTTCATCTCGATGAGAATCAGACTTGGAGGAGCTCTAAGGTATCAAATTGTATTTACTGTCTCTGTTAGTTATTGGCAAGGCGTCTGGAAATACCTTGGGGTTAGTGTTTTGATTAGAATTTGATCATAACTTTATAAAACACAGATAGAAATGATCTCGGTTTTGAGCCAAGAACTCAGCAGATTTGAGGAAGGAATAACTTTTAGCAACAGTTTATACAAAGAGCTTTGGAAAGGATCAACATCTTCTGCGGTGCAGAGCGAGGCGATCCCTGACAATCTAGGATTAGGACAAGGCTTTTTGTAGGCTAATTACTCAGGACTCTCCCAGCATAATTTGCTTGAGCATCCTGTAATGGTCTTGGTCGTGGCTGGAGCTGGAATACCGAGGTAGATGGGTTGTAGCCCAGTTTCTACTCTCTTATGGTGAGCGGGACATCATTTGCTCCTGTTGATCTCGAGGGCAGCAGGGGGTCAGCCTGGGCCTAGAAAGTCTCACCCTGAAACCTCCCCTTTCAGTGGGCAGGCACACTGACAGCGAGATATTCACATATAGATGGTGATTGGGGTGGGTGGATAAGCAGTACAGAGCCGTAAAATGAGGGGTAAAGGTGGCAGAATATGGCGGAGGGGCTGAAACACGCTGCTCCTCCTTGGGTGGACCTTTGGCCATGCTCTTCCCCATGCTTCCTCCCGCGCCCTTTACCTGCTCTGCTCACAGCTCGTGCTCTTTCCAGCAAGAGCCGTCTGTTTCCCGCTCTCCCAGCAGAAAGGGTCCTTACTCTCACACTTTATGAAGTGCAACACAGAGAAAAGGCTAATGAATGACAGATGATGAAAACACCCTGCCCAGTTACCAAGAGTGCTGGCCCGTCCCATGTGCAGGGACTCATCTACAGAAGGGGCCTGTTTACCAAACTGCATTATCCAGGTGTCATCCTCGGGGTCTGGGGATATTTCATTTCGTTTCTAAGGGAAGCAGCAGTGTGAAGCCGCTGGGCGGTGGGTGGCTTTGCCCTCTGCTGGATAAAGCCAGACCTGCTGAAGCTGTTCTGATGGTGGAGATTCAGGACCCAGCGGATAGTTTCGCCCGGAGGAATATTGCATTTAGAAAACAATTCCAGCCAAACAAACATTTTCAAACCTATCTTACTCCATAAGGTAGCTGCAAATTTGCATTCAGAATCCGAATATGTTGCGGGGACAAGGGGGCTAGTAGCACTGGTGGAAGCTAAAGGACTGGGAGATACAGACACTGCATTGCACAATTAAAAAAAAGGGAAGAGAAAAGTGGCGGGTTGTGTCTGGTGTCCTTTATTGTGACTGTCCTTGCTTCTTAGCAACCTAAAATACTCACACCAATTTCAAGTGAGCGTATCAAGATGGCAAATCCAAAGTACCTTTGAGAGTTATTGATTTAAATAAAGCAAATCAAATACAACTTACTTTGAAACCTATTTGCAGTAACAGGATATGCGACCTGCTTCTTGCAGGGTAAAAGCCAGAGACTTCAGTGCCAGAGACATATGGAACATGTGAGGGTTTTTACCCATTTCTCTTGACTGTGAAGCTTCAGAAGCAGAGACCACTGCCTTCAAAATCCCATGGAGAGTGAGATGCTGGGAGCTCCGGTGTGACATCCCTCGGGAGCTGGCTCTGGTCTGGCACTGGGTAGAGTCGGTCCTGCCAGGGCTGGGCATGGAGGAGAGGGTGCTGAGGCTGTCCGAAACCACCCAGCAGTTTGGCCCAGAGGCAGGAGACCATGTGCAAGGGCAAAGGCCACTCACAGTTGTGCTGCTGTTTTGGGGAATCATTAGAAGACCCAGTGGCTGGGACCAGCATTGGGGGTTTTGGCTGGGAAAGGAGGAGGGCAGCTCTCCAGAGACAGAAGTTTTCTGCTTCTCCTCTAATGCATCGATCAAGACCAACTTGTTCTTTTGGTTGGGTTCAGAGAGGAGGGCTGGGTCCCCCAGTCACAGCGAGCACCCCTGGGTCCTCCCCTCTCACAGGGGCTCAGGTTGGGCAATGTCACTCTCAACCAGGGTGCTGCTGGAGGAAACAGAAATGCATTGACTCACTGCCTGGCAGTTTCCAGCCCATCACAAGACCAGGTTTCTGCCTGAAATAATGTCAAGGACTAATTACAATACATCCATAAACAATTTTTTTCACCTTTCATTTGTAATTTAAAAGCCCTTCCTTAATTTTGAGTTCAACCCAACAAGTTCCTGAAGGGTGAATAAAGTCCTAAGAGGGTAAATGATTTATCTAAGGTCACCCGCAGTGGCACTCACAGAGTGAGAGATGAAACAAAGTGGTTCAGACCACCCGTTTACCCCCACCGAAAGAAAACTGCAGTAACTGTGTTTTCTTATCATTCATCAGCTCAAAAAGATATAAACATAAACACATCCAGGGTATCATCTCCCTTTGACTGATTCCAGCCCAGTGCCATTTCAGATAGCTGCAGCGTGAGATCCAGTTATTTCATATTGGCTATGCTGCACTTGGGAAGACAATAACATTAATTTTTATTGTAACAAACAGCCTTAATTAAACTTGCAAAATAAATTCATAGTCATGCAGCCTTTTTCTGTGTTGGAGCTTAGCATTAATCTTTATTATTGTTATTAAGTGTTAGGAGACGAGAACATTTTGATGAATAATAACAGTGCATACCCGATCAATGCATATTTAAAATACATGTTTACAAAAGGCAGTGGCATGAACATATGACTTGTGAGCTCTGAGGCTGTTATGGCCAGATAGATTAATGCCAGTAATTCATCATGTGCCATGGGGATTAGGTAAATGAATAAGAATACTTTTCATGGCTCCCTGGCAAGCAGGCAGCAGTGATGTGCCTGGTCCATGTCCCAACCTCTCTGCTCTCACACTTCATCCTCAGAGTCATGAGGTGAAATTCAAAGATAAAGTAAGCCTGAAACTTTGCTGTCTGCTTAGGGTCACTTACAATAATTGTTTCATAGGGAATAAAATCAGGAATAAATTCTACATTCTTTTTTGCCTGCTTCTCAGAAGAGATGAAGCCTTAGAAAGTTTCAGCTTTCTGTCCTTTTTCAGTGATTTACAACTTGAAAAATGGGAGCTTATATCCATTTAGTTCAAGTTACTGTTAGCAACAGCCCTGAACTGAATTCAAAGATCTTTAAAATGGAAGTTCAGACAGCCCATGGTCAGGGCCTTGCTCAGGACTCAGAAGATCCCCCAGGTTCATACATCTGGAGGCCATGAGGTACCACCACTGTCGCCTGGCTCAAGCTCGCACGTAACAAAGACCTCCGAAATGTGCCCAGCACTCCCCAGCTTTAATCAAGGAATTTGGGGATGATGCAGAGCACGTATAGGAGAAAGAAATCTAACCTTAACTCAGAGACTACAGTGAGCACAGAATTTAACACATCCCTTCATAAGCTGTTCCAGACCTTAATGAACTGTTAATTTACCACATTCGTTGAAAATTTTTTGGATGATTGGCTAACTTTGTAGTAAAAAATGAAACTGCTTTAGGCTAAGCTCGGTTGAACAATCTTACTGTCCTTAACATCTGATTTCAGTCCCTGGCTCTGCCAGAGACCTCCTCTGACACCCTGGGCAAGTGACTCCCTTCCTCGTACCTCCATTCCCATCTGCCCCTACAACGCCTCCTTTGTCCATCTTGTCTAGTTTGATCACAGCCCTCTCCCAGCTAGGGATTTTCCTGCAGATATGCAGCACTAGCATGCTAGCAATTTGCTATCAATTATGGCTTTTAGTTGCTATACAAATATTTAACAACAATTAAAATGCTGAACTTGATGCTGAACTTAATCTCCTCAATAGACTGGATGAAATCTACCCAGCTGTGAGATAATTCAAATCTGATATGTTAGTTCAGACTCATGTCTTTATCTTTTACAAATAAAAAGAATATATCAATTACAATATATTTGCATTCAAAATTTTTCTCACTTCGGTTAGCTAATTCAAGAGTCAACCCTCTGAGTTTTATTACACACCATCTGAAAGGGTTGGGAGATGGCTGTACGCCCTGTTAGCTCCACAAAAATATTCACCGGCACTTCCCCACAGGCAATGGTAAGAGCAGGAGCCGTATGGGGACTTTAACTGTGCACACTCAACGCTTCTAAATTTCCATACTGCCCATGGCTTACACCACATTTACACAACCATGGCATGGGAAAGTAAATATCTCCTCTGCAGCCTCTCACTACATTTTATGTATATACACTTGCCAGCACCCAGGACCCTGACGACGGCTTCACCGTCCTGGGCACTGCCGGTGGCACATTGCATCTGGGCTGTCACACAGCTCCATTTTCAAAGCACTGGCAGGAAGCACCTGTGGCCTGTGGTGAGTGGTGGCATGGAGAGTAGGTGACCTGCACTCCTTTCCAAACCAGGCACATTGCACAGCTGCTCCTGCATATGCAGAGAATTTCCCTTAATTATACAGGGGTCTCTGAATTCAGTGCATGTATGACATGGTTGGAGATGAGGAGCAAGACCCAGTACAAGCTGCAGAGATGTCCTCGTGCTGCCCTTCTGAACCCTCATGCACAACTGCAAAATACTGGCTGATAAGTGCATCTCTTTTTTTTCGGCTCTCTGCCCTTCCTGCTCAGCAGTGAACTTTCTCCACACATGGAGCTCTATTTAAGGTACAAATAGGATGTTATCCTTTTTCCCCTCTTCCCTCTTGCGCAGCCTATTCGGCTTTGCAGTACAGTCATTCAAACGCTCATGCAGTTGGGTCAGGCTCTGGGTGTCCATGTGCATCAACCCAAGAAACTCCTCTGCAGCTGCAGCGTATGGTAGTCATACCATTGCCTGCCCTTTTGAAAAGGGATTAAATCCCCTCATAGAAGGGATAGCCTGACCTGGCCAACAAGGGTCCTAAAAAAAGCAGAATGCATCTCTCAGTGAGAAGCCCCACTGCTTGAAAGCAGTGATGCATAGTGAAATTAAAGTCACTGTGCATTTCGTCCTCCCTCACACCAGTTAATGTGAAGCGGTTACACTGATAAATCTCACGAGGAATCTCCTAGTTGTAATATAAATCAGTGTAGCTCCACTGAAGTGATGGAACTGCACATATTTATATCAGCTGTGGAGCCAGCGCTATATATTTTCTGAAGAAATAACAGGACTTAAGACAATGAAGCGGGGTCTAAATGACTGAACCAAAACTAAACCCCAAAATGCAGGGGATGCAGAACTAAAAAAATGCAGGTGGTTTTGATACCTAATCAAAACTTTTGATACGGACAGGTCATTTCCATTAATTTATAACAATGACACTCTAAACTCACTGTTATGTAGGGGAATTTTGCCACAGATGTCACTGTGGTCAACCGAGTATGATTGAGTCTCAGTAGGAAATAACAAATCCAACTAAATCACACCTACAATTTTCTTATGGGATCTATGTGTGTATTTTACCCACCGCAGGCATCCTCCCCCAGAAATACACAGTTTACATGCCTTTGGTATTTTTCATGGTTCATTACTCAAGGTAATTTACGACACGTTTATGCTGCTACAGTACATCATTATGTGATTTTCTGCAATAAAACCATTGCACTGACTAGTCTTGGTTCTTTATTACATTTGAGGTCACTTGAAAGGGTAATTTCATCTACTGAACATTAAATCCTGCAATAATTCAATACTTTCAAGATATTTGAAAGCAGTACTTCTCTTCTACAGGTTCATGTGGCTAGCACTGAGCATAGCCATCGCCAGGTATGGCACACAGTTTTGGCTGGAAGAAACTACTGTCAACTACTATGGTGGCAAAAGACACCTTGGTGGCCATCACTAAAACGCTAAACGTGGTTGAAGTATCTTGTATGGATATGTTGAATGTCCAATCTTTTATTAACAGACATAGATACACAAGGCCACCTCAGTGGGCAGACAGAAGGGGCTTTGGGATGGACAGACCAGACTGTGGTCCAGTCTCCATGGAATTTGCTTCAGTGAGAGCTAATCAGGCTTTTAAGCATTTTCTCCACCACTGTTTGCACAGCCAAACCATTGAGATCCCTTGAGATTCTCTAAACTTGATGAATTTGCTGCTAAAATGCTCAAGGAAATGTAGCTGCACAGGAACTGGTTAAGTAATAACACTAGAATAGCTTTAATATTACACCATATCCTACAGCTTTACCTCAGACCCCCCAAGGACTCCAGGTTTTGCCCACACTAGTGAAGAGCAATGCTTTGCATTCAGGGTGGCCAGCGTGAAGTAACAACCATTGTGGTGAAGGAAGTGATCCTGAAGATCAGCACACCAATATTTTTTCTCTGCAGAAGCCATAGGCAGGTTCTCCCATCCTTGCCAAAAGATCAGAGCCTTCAAGGCCATTTTTAAATTGTGTCACCATAAACCTTTAAAAATAATGTTTAAATCATCCACCATCTTGGGAGGACTTGAGAAAGAAGAGAATGGGAGGAAAAAAAAAAAAAAAAGAAGCAATAACCACTGAGAGGTCTGAGCTCCAGACAAGTCAAGCAGGAAAAGGAGATGTCCTGAACAACGCAGTGCCAAGGGCAGTGATGTTGACTTTGTTGAGTGATGTCCCTTTGAAGCGAGATCATGCAAACCATCACCACCAAACACACCACTAAAGTAACACCTACCTTGGGCATCAGGGCTGCTCAGGAAATGAGACAGCTTTTCTACTGCTGCTGAGGACTACCATGCTCTGGGTGCTAAAAATACTCACCGTGAGCGGGTGAACAGATTTCTGCCCACCTCTACCTGTCGGCACGATTTTTCACCACTCTGTGCTGAGAAACCCACGTTACCTTATGTCAGAGTTCAGCCACACCCAGTTCAGAGAGGGAAATGGTAACAAGCAGAAAGCTGGAACATCTCAAGTGACTTGAAGAAGATGCTGTAATACACAGATATGTGCTGATTGTAAGGGCTGAGGTCTGGGACACACTGAGGCTGGAAGCTGTGTGCCTCTGCCTTATTAAGGAGATGCTTTTTCCTAGTTGTATCCCAGGAGCAGCCTCTCCTCATGCCCTCCTGTACTTCTTCTGCCTTCTAGGATTTTCCACTACCTCCATCACTTCTCTTCTTCTTTCTCTACAGCTAACCCTTTTGGTTTCCAGCTAGCTTTTTCCTACCAACAGTATTTCACTATTGCATCTCTCCAGCCTTTCCTTAGAACAGGAAGGGAGGACAGAGGGTAAGGTTGTTTGCAGGGAATATTTTGGTAGCTCACCTTTGCCATCTTACTCCCCAGCTACTTAACTGTAGAGCTCTTCATAAGGGGTAGGGATAATTGTGGGAGTACTTGGAGAGCAAAGAGATTGGAACAGAAGACTTGGATGCTCTGGAGAAATAACCTGCATGACCTCTGCTCTTTGGTTTTATCAGCCCAGTGCTTTGCTGTTTCATCCCGTCACTTGCCCCAGCTGTAAGCCTGTGGCTGAAGAAGCTGTGAGTTAGTTCCTGCGCAGGAGAACTTGGATGAGAGGTTTCACTGGGGATCACCACTTCTCGTGTACAGCTCCTCACTTAAGGAGGAAAAAATAGCCTTGAACGTGGACTTTTGATTCATGAAAGAAAGAACCCAAATACACTCTGCTTATTTCAGCTGAGTTGTTAGTCTTCAAAATAATTTGTGCTCAGTCTCCAGTGACTCTCAGCTTTTGCTGTAAAAGCCTGCGTTGCTGTTTCTTTCTGAATTTCAATCAGGTGTCATTACCGTGCGTTGCCCACCTTTTGCTCAGGATAGATGCTTCTCATAACATACTGGAATTGCTCAATGCAGTGAACTTACTCTCTTTAAGAACCTGAATCACACTAAGTGGCTTTACTTACCATCTGCTTTTTTGATTTGCTTACTCTTCTGCTCATACTGTCTGCAAGAGCCATTTGTTTCCTTGCCTATAAATTCGTGGTCCAGAAGAAACTGCAGTGTTGTCAACAGATTACTGAAATACAGTTCTGAGAATGGACCTACAGAAGAGGTTGGAAGCAAAACTTAGCACAGAGCCAAACTACCTGTAATTGGATTTTGAGACCAAAACATTATAATGAACAGAGCAAAAGAAATAAACAGGATCATTTATTTTATTTGATCATTAGCAAAACTCCTCGGTTGCATGTGATAATTACTGGCAAAGATTTACATACAGAAAGTGTGCCTGAAAATGTTTAAGCCCATTTCTTCCTCACAGATCCACTACCAGCATACCAATTACATGACATAAAATGCATGGAGCTCGGAGAAATCCCACAAGGCTTTCAACAGCATAACCTGCTAGCCTTTCCCTGCTCTGTGCTTGGGATTGCTTGCCGGATGTACTGATTTAAGCAGTGAATACACATTCTCAGCAATCTGTCATGTGTGTTTACAAAATTATCTCTAGAGAAGCTTATAGGTTAGCCTGGAAATGAGAAGTGACACAAGATCAAGATCTTCAGTCCTCACTCTGGCAACATACTAATGGATCATAATGGGTGATTTTGTGTAAACAACGTATGCGGGTACATCTCCATTAAGAACCTTTCTTATCGTCCTGTGCTTTAAAAAAGCAAAGTTTATAAATTTGCTAGAGTTTATGTCCATTAAAATAAAGAATGAAGCTCCAACATGTTTCTCTGAGACTGTACCATTCTAGGGGTTTATCTGAAGGCCACTGATAGAAAGAAATTTACTGACTTCAGAATTGGACTCCAGTGGGTGAAGAGCCAAAGCGCAATAAGGTAGATGCAGGGAGGGAAAGAAACAGCCGTGCCCATGAGTATATAGACAGTCACCTTTGGAGGAGGATCTGCAAATGAGAAAGGTGTCTGGTGGCTCATTTGGTGGACTGGGTTTTGATATTAAGGGGGCTAGAAATAGGAAAATACACATACTTTGCACAGTCCCCACCTGTTTCTAGCCTGGTCTGCTGATCTTGTGTAGAAAAGAGCTTCAAGACTTTGGCTGTGCAGCCTTTGCCAAAAAATCCCTTCCTCATTTGAGCACCCCTGGTTCTCCTGTAGTGCGGGGAAATGGAGTGGCAAGAGGAAGATGGACATGACAGATGTCCAAACTTAAGCCAGTCAACTCAGGTTTTGCATGAAGCATCTGGGTTAGAGACCTTGATGTCCAGTTCACAGCCCTGGATGTCACTCCAGCTCCTGAGGCAGTTTCCAGTGATCCAGAAAAGGAACATGTTACAGACACCAGTGCATCTCCTTTCCTCCAGACAGGCATGGTGGGAGCGGACACCACCCAGCAGTACTTTGCATGCCAACGGGGCAAGGCTAGGGCTGGTGTTGGGGAGAGAGAGAGTGGGCTACACTGCAGTTTAAGGGTAGCTGGGAAGTACCTCTTCCGGGAGTGGCAGATGGCAATATAAGCCATAAATTGCCTAGTATTTACAATTCAACAGAGACCAAAGGAGATGGCCAGATGAGCAAATAAAGGAAAATCTTGTTCAATTTTCCTAGTGTGTCCTCACTGAATCGGACTTGCATGACCTGAGGAAGCAGCACAAGGCAGAAAGCAGCAGGGGAGCAGAATCAACAGCCACTGTCCCCAAAGCTGGAGGTCTTTTGATCTCCACCCAGTCACAGAAGAACATCTGGGCTCAATTTGGATCTGATGCTGTAGTTTAGGGCTGCCCACACATGAATTTCTCAGCCATGCTTATCTCTAGCTCAGACATTGTATATTGCAATGCAATGGCATTACTCAGTCTGTTACAAAGCTTGGTTTTTTCCCTACAAATATAGTGTAATGATCTATTATTTGACAACAACATTATTCCTTCATTACTGTTTATAAAAGCAGCAGGAGAGAGACATGAATACTGCAGTGTGACTGACTGAATGACTAGAAAGACCTTGAGAGGGAAGTGAGTCTTCTGCTGTTTGGGGTGTTAGAGTCCATATCTTAGCTCTTTCTGCATGTGAGGAAGTGGACCTAAGATCTCCTGGATCACACATCTTTTGGTGTGAGTCCTAACGCTTAAAAACCCCCTCTTCTGCAAAAGTTTACAGTCCCCCTATTTAACAGAATCAACATTTTATGTATTTCGAGGAAAGATTTAGGAGAAGTGACCTGTGAGAGCAGAAAGATGAGGAGAATTGGGTACCATCAGGAAACTAATGTGACAGGCTGGTAACAGCCTAATGACATCTTATAGCTCCGAGACTTTGCTGCAGACTTCACACGGAGAGGGTGTGCTGACAGCACTTGACATGTCCTGCTCTGCCTGAGCCTTACCCCAGCCCCGGCTGACAGCCAGTCCTAGTCAGCCTGCTGAACACGCACCTGACCTTTCTGGAGGACGCATGAAGGCAGATGGATGTGACGGTTGCAGAGGACACTGTAACATACCTTTTGTCTACTTCATCCACATGCCTTAAACATACTGGGCTGGTGCAGCACCTAACCAGAGCTGCTGGCTGCAATGCTTGTTGTGTTGCAAAGACACTGTGCTTTCATGCCATGCTTTCTCGTGTTATGATACCCTGGAAGATGCGCAAGTGAGGAAACACAGATAACCTTGCTAAAAACAGCATAGAAGGTCCCTGGAGGAAAGGGGGACACAGTCTGCAGTCATACACCCTTCAAACCCTGCCATGAGGCATTTTACAGCCGTGCTAGGTCCTCCCGCCCCGTGTATTAGCCTGGATCTATTTTCAGCATTTACAGAGCAGTTGCACCTCAGGTGCAGCTTGGATTTGTGCCCCATTGTGTTGGACATGGTGCAAGAACCACAGAGACAAGACTCCAAACGACGAACCCAAATGACAGGGCTACAGGTGATCACAGCATGGTACGGATTGCTTGGATTTTACCTCCCAGCCAAACTTTGCTTCAAGTAATTTCATTCCTTCACGTTGCTATCTTTGTTTGTTGGAGAGGCACATCTTGTACCATTTCCCCCATTCCATTTCAGTCCTAATATCACTGGTGGAATGGATTAATGGAACGTTATTTACTAGTCTAGTAATCTTTGTCACAAAAGTGAGTGAAAGCATACAGTGAAAACGAAGATCTATTAGCACTGCCATCTGACTGATGGCTTACTCTGATAGCTAATGCTGAGATGAGAACAGAAGATGAAAAAAAAAGTTCTCTTTCTTATTTTAATACCAAGAACAGTACACAGCACCTGTATCCATCTTTTTGACAAAGACTGTAATGAAAATGGCAGCATGCTGGAATGTCATCGTACCTCTGTGATGGGCTGTAATTTCACACCCCTCTGTGGGCACCACAGTCAGAACACCGTCTGCAGGTCCTTGGGTTAAAAATGCCTGTCACTCTGTGTATTGCATCTTGGCGTCACCTAGATGGTATTTCAAACCCCTCATGCCACACAAGCTATCATGCATCCTATTTTCTGCTAGTTAATTGGGCAGAGACACAAAGTGCAGCGTGCTTTGTTTTCTCAGAGTCAGTAACTACTCATATTTGATGCATATGTTTTTTTTATACCCAACACCAGCTAGAAAACAATGCATTAAAATGAAATCCATTGCATACATCTTCAGCCTTCATGCCACAGGCATGTTCTTCACTGACCTTTTCCTCTGATCCACCTACTAGGCACACCACAAGCCTCCCTGAACCTTCAGAGGAGCAAAAAGTGTATGTTTTCCGTATCCCCTGGCAAATCTCGTCTTACTATTTCCTTTCTTCAAGCCAAAGGCAAAGCTGGATACTACATGATTAAGAAGTCGTTATCCTAGGAACAACCTAGGAAAATTTGGTTTAGACTTTAGCTCTGGTGGTTCAACTTTTTGTGAATATCGAAGACATTGTTTGTGTCCAGATCCATCCTGGGAGCAGGAACAGCCTTCATCTGAAAGAGGAGCTGTGTGACTAACGCAATACAGAAACAAACAAGGCTACACAATGCTGGGGTGAAGGATAAAGCGTTCATCTGCTCCCTTCGCTCCAGTACACCAGCTTTTCTCATCAGTGGGAGCCCTTGATGGGTTTCAAGCCAAGCCTTGGGAGCTGAGCACTTTTCCTTTCCACCAGTATACAGAGGAGGACCACATTCCCTTTCTTTCCAGGGGAATGTCATGGTTACTCCTTGGGGATGGGCCTTGCCAAGGGGTTGGATACAGGCAGGAGGAGCAGAGGAGGTGGGTAGTCTGGGGATTGCCCTCCTGACTTCTGAACACAGCAGTGTCAGCAAAAGACGAGGCTGGCCCAGGACACCTTCTCCTCCAGCTTTGGCAGAGGCAGTATGAGCCCAGGAAGTGTCTGGCTCTATGGGCAGTGACAGGTTTGCAGGACTGGCTCTTGCGAACAGGATGGGGCATTTGGCAGCAATTCAGGTCCCTTTGTAAGGGATCTGTCCTAACCTTTTAAAAGCCACGGGTTTACTAATCCTCACTTGATTGTTTCCTGATCGGAGCCGTTTACGTAGTTATTAGACCCAACTGTCATTCTCTTCTTTGAAATGTAGGGAGGACAGGGCTGAATGAGAGGGCAAATTTGATTGCTTAGTATTTTGTCTGCCTGTTACTATTGGTAGGGAGCAGCTACACAGCCTGGCAACAGTCTGCAGAGAGCCTGAAATGCTCCAAAATTAAAAAGACCCAGATTCACACTTCTCCTGACTCCTCATTCTCACAGGCCAAAAAGAAAAAAGGGAAAGAAAGAAAGACAGAAGGAGAAGATAATTTGTTTGCAGAATATGTCTGTGTGTGTGTATTTTGCAGGAGGTATATTGGAAAGGGTGTTTCTATGCCAACAAGGGCTGAGAACAGACGACTGAACTTGGAGAAGCATCCGCCCCCGAGCAGACGTTTTGGATGCAGGGATGATGTGGCCCAGTGGCTAGCACATGGAGCAGGCCAGCAGGAGATAGGACTTCTGGACATCAAATCTCCCTGTCTGTGAGGCTAGATGAATTACTTCACTTGTCCCCTGCCCTAACTCAGCCTGGCAGATCCAGTGAGAGGGTGGTCTGACTGCTTCTCTGGTGGGCTTCAGTCCTTGGTTTTTGGCTCTTCTCCTTTCAAGCCATGGCAGAATTTGGCAACACTGGGCTGAACTGGGCACCTGCAGAAGGCAAGGCAGGTCCTTCCCATCCTCCGCAGCCCTGGTACCTCCTTGGGAGGGGTGAGAGAAGCCGCAGAGCAGTTCAACGGCCAAGTCAGGAGCTGCTGGAATGGCTGCTCCCCGTCTCCAGCAAGGGGAAGGCACGCGGGGATGGAAGCGTCTCTCAGCCATGTAGCTCTCAGGGACTAGTGTGATGTTTGCCTTGGACAGCAGAGCCCGGGGTTTGACTGCAGGCTTTCGAAGCAAATGCCACATAAAGATACCAAGTCATTAACACTGTATTAACTTGTGAGGTATTCAGATCATAGTTATCTGCTCCAACCCTCACCCCTCAAACATACTTAAAGTCTGGCAATGAGCACAAACAGCATTTTCAAGGGAAATAATTTTAATAAGTGCATATCAAATCTCCAGATTAAGTAAAAAAAAATACTATGAAACCTTGGCTTAAAACTACTCAAAGAAGCAGAGTATTTTGTGGTTCTTAGTGACTCATTTTTCACGCAAGGACCATAATTTTAGATGGCTTTCAGGATTGTCTTGGGAGGAAGATCCTGCTCCACACACTTTTGCATTCTGAGACATTTGAAGTGCAGATGGGGAAGGAGGCGGCTTAGGCATGCCTCTGGATGAGATAGCAGCTACAAATAGCTCTAAATGGAAGCGTAAATCATTTCTCCTGGGTTTCTGGGAAGAGTTACATAATCATAGGGGTAGATGGGTCTCTAGGACATTCAGATCATTCTCTCGTGGCTGATTTCAGCACCTTTGCACAGGTCTTCAAAGCGAAAAAAGAAGACCAGCTGAGGTCTTGCAGCTGGACTGAGCAACATCCCTTGGATCAACACACATCTCCGAACTGGAAGGGGTATATCAGTGGGAAAAAGAGGACCTTCCTCATTGTGAAATCAGATGGTGAAAACAGCTTTGAAACATGCATCAAGTGTGCCCTGTTATAATGCCAGAAAGAAAATCAGACCTTTAGAGTAGCTGACACATACCCCAGCTAACAACTACAACCTCACTGCAGCACCACATCTTGCCGATTTGTAGCGGAATTCGCTTGAATCAGATGAACAGATTTTCATCTAGTTTGCTCATCCAGACTTTCCCACATGACCACGCTGTGCCTCCAGATCCCACTGGGAATGAGGGATGACAGGGAGCACACACGGGCCAGCCAGGCACCCTGTGTACGAGCTGCCACAGCTCTGAGTGCAAGAGACGCTTAGCAAGAGAGCAACGTGAGCACATACGATGGAGAAACAACAAGCTGTCTCGGTGGTAACATCTCGGATACCTTCATCTCACTGAAAACCGTAGGAATATTTCCCCTGAACAGAGTGGGTAGGATCAGGCCATCACAAACCTGCAGCCAGCCCCTACCTCATATCCATACTTCTCAGGCTGCTTTTGGAGTTTGACACCATGCCTTTGCTCAAAGCCATTTCTATCTTAGCTCATGCTTGCAGGGATTACATCAATTTTTTATTTTTCCCAAGTTAATATCGAAAGAACCAATGCCACTTCAATAAGGTATTTCTTTAAACCAGCCTTGGAAATAATTACCAGGAGACAGAAGAACCACAAATCTGTACTGTGTTTAACGGCTGAGCCACTTTCCATATGGGGCAAGGCGGCACTTTGCTGCCTGCCACGGTCAGTAATGAAAGCCACTGAACAACTCTCTTCCTTCCTTTGATCTGTGGCATCTGCTGAGGTACCTGCCCAGGAGCAGGGTCAGTGCACTTCACAGCTTTAACACTTGCCAGCGGAGAGTTAATCAGTGTCCTCAGCCTTCATCACAAAAATACCTTTCTAACGCTTGTGTTGCGTGCCCGTGTATCTGTTCCTAATCAACACATAGGTCCTGTCTGCACTGAAAAGCTTTGCCAAGGTAACTCTGAAATGATGGCTTAGTTTATTCAAAGAAATGACATAAGCTACACCAGCAAAAATACACCGGCTATGGTTAACATCACAAATTATCTCCAGGACTGAGTTATAGATAAAAGTTTTGCCAGCACAGCAATGCTCCTTAGGGATACCATTTTTCCATGACATTTCTACGCCAGCAAAAGTCATGTGAATGCAGCTATGCCAGCAGAAGATTTCTTTTGCCAGCAAAGAAGTGTTGGCCAAAAAATTTAAACTCTTAACTCTTATTGCTTTCCCAGGAAGAGTTTCTAGCGTAGACTCAGCTGTAATCTGAGCACTGGGAACAGAGTAATCTACTACATTTGAAATCACGTCTCTCAGCAAGGTAGGCAAGGCACCTCCAAGAGGTTTTATTCTGCACAAGGCTGTGCTATTTGCAGTGCTCTGGCATCACGTCATTTTCTTGTTTGCTTATATAGCCAGACCCTCTGCACCAGAGCTCTGCACCAAAGAAGATGTTCCAAACAAATAATTTAGGAGATGAGCAACTTATTTTGTGCATGAGGAAACCGCAGGATGGTGCTCGGTGCAGGTTCATGCGTGGCATTCTGTGCCCAAACCCAGGAGCTGCAGTAGCTCCAGTTGCTTCTGCTACAGCAGAGAGGGATATGAGAGACAACCTGTCCTATTGCCATAACCTGGACCCTAAGCAAGTGCCAAAGGAATTTCCAAAAAATACCTAAACTACGGGATCACATTGCCTAAGATGACTGATTCTTCATCACTTATGCTGTGAGCTCTGCCAGGCAGGTCCTGCTTACCTCCACCAGCCCTAGAGCAGCCGCCCGGGGATGGGGGGAGGAGGCAGCGCTTGTGTCCTGCTTGAAATTCCTCAGGAACACACCCGGACACGGTGTCTGTGCTTTTGGCTGTGCTATCTGGATTGTAATGCTTGTGTTTCTGCTATCCTCTAGATGCAGGGCAATAAAATTAGCGTTCACATTCAGATTTATAACCCAGCAAAGGCAAGTTCCCTCTAATAAAAACAAGCTCATTTTTGAGACCAGATTTCAGGCATGACTTGCAAGAGGGAAAATAACGTCCTGTGTAATTCTAATGGCTCACACCTCAGTGGGCAGACACAGCAGATATTTTTCTGCAGCTCTGCTTCTGCTCTCAGCCTCCCCTCAGCTGTGCAGTGTCTGTGGGTCATTTGCAAAGTCCTCTGGTGCCACTCTGAGCAGCTGGCACCGACTCTCCACGGTGATCCCAGTGCCACGATCTCTGCATATACACCTCGGGTGAAGGGGAACAACTACGGACTGTCCCTCTGCTTCCCATCACACATCACTAAACGCCTTGGGCCAAGCTTTCTGGCTGAGGTGCCAAACGATGGCCACAGAGGCTGGGCAGGGAGAAAAGCCCATATGCTGCTGTGTCGCTGTTAGTGCCCTCACGGTCATTTAATATTAGCGGGCGGCACTCCTGGGACTTGCACGTGATGCACATTTTCTGTGGTATGCTGTGCCTGGGTACATCCCCACGCAACGAGGCATCGTCTTGTCTCCTGTGGGTAAATGTAGTGCAAAGACTGAGCCCTCACCCACCTGCAAAGCAAAACGAAGGAAGAAGACACGAGTTTAAGTCCTGCTGTTGCATGTGCCCTCCCTAGAGGCACTCGGGGAAGGATCGCCTCTGCCTGTTACTGCAGCATTTCTCATGCTCCTTCTGGCTCCCGACTAACAGATCGCTGTGCGAGACTTCACTGCTTTCGTGTGCTTCACAGTTTCCATTGCAGTCCTTCTGCTCTCACAAGCCTCCCCATCCCTCAGCCACCTGCCCAGAAGCAGGAGACCCAGGAAGCAAGTAGGAGGGAAGAACCTAAGGATGGTTTTAATCCGGGCAAGTGGGGGGAACAAGGGGACACCTCAGAACAATCTCCAGGACAGATTTTAGCCTCTGACACAAAGGGTTAAGAATTACGGGGCAGGAAAGCACAAGCAACCAGAAGACTAAAAGCCACCATTTCTCCCTCTGTATTTACTATATCAATAAAATATCTTCATAGCAGCTGGCTGTAATGTAAATCCTCTTTAAGGACTAATGGCTGTGCAGGGGACCATTAAAAAACCAGCTACATCATTAAGGCTTTTGGTTGGGAGACTGCCTGTGCTGTTATTCTGCAGGGGGGACCTCTCTGCAAGGCTGCCCGGAGCCGCTCAGAGACTGCTTTGCTCTGGGCTTCACCACTGTGCAGCACACTGGCTGCCTGGCCCACACACCGGATAATTGCTGGATTTCAGGGGGGATTTTCTCTCTCCAAATCAATGCTACTCACTAGAAAACAGCTAAATCAGCTCCGCTATTCTGCAAGCGCTCACCATGCCTCCTGGCCACAAGCTGCTTGCTGGCCATGGAGCTGGTGGTCTGCCACTGACTACGACCCCATCACAGACTGGGAGGAAGCTCAGGACACACAGATGGGGCTGAGCACCACTCCGAGCCCAAAGCCCTTCTTGTGCTGCAGCGCAGGGCCAGCACCGACTGCAGCAGTGCAGGTCCCTGCTGCATTTCGGTGCAGTGCTGGAAACACGCCGTTCACCAGCAAACCCCTCCTTGGGCAGCCTTTTTCTCTACCAGCTCCTGAACCCTGGATATATTTTCAGGGCCTTTGCAATGTAACGCTTTCATGCGTATATTAAAAAAAAAAAAAAAAATCAGCTATCACCTGAGAAACAGTTAATTAGTTGCAGAATCATGTCCTTTTGAAGTAGTAATATAATCATTTGCCTTTGTTCCTGGGGCATCTGCCTTTAATCTAACATCTTGCAGGCTTTGCAAACAGTGCCTGGCACCGTGGTGCTGAGCTCCTGGGATGCCGCACTCAGGTGCTACGCTGACAGAAACAGAGAGGGCCCTGTCCGTCTCACTACGTGCCAGGGTAAGACTTGACTTCTTAGTGCCATATGTCTTGAAAGCTGTGCCGAGGTAAGCAGAGGGCTTGCTGAGGAGCACGATGGAAGTGATCAGAGCACCAGACAGTGAGGCTGCCCGGTTTGATGGCCTCAGTCCGATTTCGCCTGTGTAAGAGGGTATCAGGAGAAACAAGAAGAAACAACGAAGAAACCAAAGCACACCGCAGGGACAAGAGCCTGCGGCATTGCACTGATCAAACAGCAATTACCTCTCTCTTTCTTCCGGCACAGCATCCTTCCTCAGCTGTTACTCTGAGCAAAGAGTTTCAGGATTATCGTGTTGCAGGCTGGGTCGCACAGCACGTTGGTACAAACCTCACCCAAACCCCAGGGTACATCAGCCCATGAGCAGTGAGACCAATGCAGCCTCTGCTCAGCACCCCTGCACCGTGGTAACCCTCAGCTCCTCCCGTCTTATTACCTCCAGCGGGTCAGGCTGGGGCAGCTGTGCCAGATGTGACGTGCTCCCTGCCTGGCTGGCAGCCCATTCGCGTTTGCTTGTGCTTGTGCCCAAGCCAAATTAAGCAGATAATTGCTGGCCTCCTGCTGTCGTTGGTCCTGTTGCAGTAATCTGGGTCACTCTGCTCTGCCTATGATCTAAATTCTTTAACATCTCTGAGGTGTCCTCACTGCTCTTCAACTTGGCTGATGCTGGCCAGTGGGTTCAGCAGGTACTGGGGAGGGGCAGGAGAGGGACAGACAGACAGTGCGGTCCCCTCCGTATTGATTTCTACCTTCACCAGCCGCAGATGAGGCTCCTACCATAAGGTTATGGATGCTGCGGAACCGTGGGCTGCCAGTCTTTGCAATGCCATGGGCTGCACTAGTAACAGTCTGCTATTTTTCAGGCGATGGTGCAGATGGTGAGCCCAGCACCCCGTGACTGCAACCTCTCCCAGCAGCTGGAGCCAAACCCCTCGAAATGGGCAGAATCCATCACAGAGCTGTGGGTTCTTATTTATGCTTCGCAATCTGCTTTCAAGCAGAGAAGTTGGCATGAGGAGCATCCTCTTGCAGGATTCTGGCTGGCGGCTGCCTGGCAGGATTTAATAAGTTATGTTCATTAAATCTGACCCAACCTGCACCTCCTGACCTTGGTCCCAAGACTTGCAACATGTCAAATGAACGCAGGCTCGCGAATCCACCGCTGTCGTCTTCTAAGAGCCAGTATAACATCCATCCAGTGCATCCTGATCATCTTTGTGTAATCAGCATACAGATTCTCATTTCTGTTTTTCTGATATTCATAGAGAAAGAGCATCCTGTGTAAAAAAAAGATAAATCACCCGTGGAAGAGGCAAATGAAAAAGCTGCATCTTTGCATAAAATCTCTCCTCTGCTCCTAGTCTGGCCTTGTATACATGTAATTACATACATAGTTTATATCTCCCTGCTCCTCTATAGGTGTAATGGAGAAGATGGAAGCCTGCATTGCTTATTTGAGCCAACCAGCCCTGGTTCCTTCCTCTGAAGCCTGGGTGGCCTCACTCCTCCACGGCTAAATCATCTCAGTGACCATCTCAAAAGAAGGAACCGTAATGATGAGCTCAGCCCCGGTGAGAAGGCGCAGCGAGAGCAGGCGTTTTGAAATGGAGCTCTGTAAAAAATTCACATCTGCTTCTGAGTTGGCACTGCTGACAAGGAAAATACACATTTGGAGGAAAAGTAAAGAAAACATTGCCTTCGAAGCCTTTTAAAATGAGAGCATGAAGGTAGCCACCCAAAGAGGTTTCACTGAATTTTAATTAGATGAAGAATCTGATGGGCCCATGTCATTCTGTTATTGAGATATCTGAGATAGATAAAATGAGCCAGCAAAGGGTAGGTGGTCACATAAAGGACCTGCTCCGGAGAAAAGTTAATTTACTAATGTACGTAAAGATTAGCAAAAAGCACATGGCACGCTCCAGGGCTCTGCAGGATTACTCGGAGGACAGTTTTCACACTAATGTAGGGGTTCTCCCTTCTTTCCAAAACTCATCAGATCTTCACTACAGAGCCCTGCTTGGTGCATCCACAAATAATAATGTCTCCTGGCTGAACGTCCCACCTTGGCTATCAGGTGTTCAGGTTTGTTCGTGATACAACTGAACCCAGTGGTAATTCCAGCGTATGTTATCTCATATTGACTATACTTAAAGTGTTTACTGCAGGGAGACTGGATTTTGTAATTCTCTATTTTTACAGCCTACCACAGTTTTCACCTTGATCATTAGAAACCACAGCGCACAACAGATGGCTGATTGACACCATATAATTTGGCTTTATCACAGTATTTCTTCTGTCTTTCTTTTTTTTGGGGGGGTATGTGTGTGACTCTTTTAGCATTTCAAATATAATTTCATTATAAACCATGTAGTAATTTTGTGACTGAAAATCCACAACCGCATCATCAGGAACTGACCTTGGAATTAAATGTTTTCCTCAGAAGTTATGACTTGATAAAATATTTGTTCTTGCATTTCCATGCTTGTTGAAACTCATCATGTGAGCAGGCAGCCATGAGATTTTCCGGGTCTGCTTTCCAAGCTTGGCTAATCACACAATTTTAATAGCAATAAATCACTATTTCAACAAAGGGCTGTCTCTTCAGCAGAGACGTGCAACTTTTACTCACAAAGGTATGGATTTATCATGTTTATTAATAGACATGCTCTACAGCTTTGTCTTGCTTTGTGTATTGCAAGTGGTGACTCAGCCCCGTGCCATGGGCATGCAAACTTTATTAATAAAACCTTATTCTGCCACATTTAGACAGATTATGGACAAACGATAAGGAGGGATTTGCATACAAGTAAGCCTCTCAGAAGTATGTAAGAGGGGATCATAGTTTCTGGTAAATTAGATATGCCATTTCCTCTGGGGAAAAAAAATCTGAAATTCAGGTGGTCTATCAAAAAGTGTATTGCACCCTCAAATCTGGTAAATACTAGCTGCCAGTATTCACTGTGGTACTTCATTTTGTCAATAACTGGGACGTGCCAAGATACTTTCAGAGGAGGATTTGCAGGGCTGCGCGAGAGCTCTGCCCGCTGCGGGGGATGCGCTGGGTTGCACGGCGGGCGAGCGGGGCCATCCCTGGCAGGAGCTGTGCCCCATCCAGCGCTGGTACACGCTGCAGAGTCGAGAATGCAGGGATCTGCTCACCACTTCTGTGCTGAGAACATATGCAACTGCAGCTATTAATTACAGGCAGCAGATTACTCACTGGAATTAAACCCCAATCATTCATGAGTATCCCCTGACCACCTTAGGGATCAGGTCTTTCTAGGAGACCCACCGCTACCCTGCTTTTCCCAGGGTGCTGCTGTAAGAGCAACAGTGGGGATGATTCATTGCACAGCGAAGCGTTTCACTTTGAAATTTTCATCTGTGCTTCGTGGCAACAGGGTGTCCCTGATCAATCCCCGAACCTTGCTGCCGGCACGGGAACCCTGTGTGAAGACATCTGGCTCCACCAATATTTCCGTATCGCAGGGCTCTGCTGCAAAAGGGAAAGCAGCTGGCACTGCTGATGGTTGTCAGGTCCCCAAAAAATTCTCCACATAGGGATGCTCTCAGTATCCGTCTCTTTGCAAGCCTGATAAGCACCACTAGCATAAGAAAACCTACAAAATACTAGTAAACAAGGCTTCCTGGGAGGGAGATAGACTCTCCTCCTTTCCCCTCCTACTCTCTCTCTGTGCAGGCAAATTTAGCAGCGAGCCAAGATTTACAGCTTTAATTATGAACTTTAGCCCAAGCAGTCATTCTGGAAATATCCTCGCCGGGAAAATGGAGAGTGGGACCTGGGCGTGCGCAGTGAGGTGTACAGCTGTGCCCTCGGTTAATTGCACTGATTCTGGTCCTTCGTTAAGATGATTTCATGTGAAGGGATTTTATCTCTTCCCCCTACTGCTGGTGACAAGGAAAAGAAAATGGGAAAAAAAGGAGTCTCAATCTGTCTTTTACTGTATTATCTAATAAACCAGCAAAAATTAGCCTCAGCAGCAAAGATTAGCCTCCTTCAAGCTCACACACCTTAATTAAACATGCTGAGCTCCGTCTGGCAGCAAACTCAACATGTTTTACACTATTAAAAACTGTTCATTTGTTTTACCATCCAGACATTTTAATTTTTACACCAAAAGCCAATCAGGACTCCTAGCAAGAACCTACCCACTGTGGTGGGCCACAGCACAGAAACCTCCTTGCTCATCTCAGAGAGACGAGTTCAGAAGATAGGGAGATTTTTGTAAAAAACTCACTTGTGAACCATTTTGCAGAGAAGCAGTGCAGACCACTGCCACAGTGACCGGTGGTCTTTGTATTGAAATATAACCTGTTTTGGATAGGCATCTCCAATAAACAGCATAGCTAATGCAGGTTCATCAGTGCAGTGATGAACTGGGGCTGACTCCAGACTGGACGCGTAGCAACATAAGGACATGGTCCCTCGTCACAGCCCATAGCTCAGCTGTGGCCGGGGCTCTATCGAGACTGTGGTTCCACAGAGGAGTCAAAAGAGGAATTCAAGCCATGTAGAAGATCTCTGTGTCATTGCCCATGTAGGTTTTTCAATGAAATAAGCTTTTTGTGTAAGACTAGTATGATTCCATAAAGGCATTATGATATCAGGAGCTTTGTATGAATTTACACAAATTAATGACAAGACGTTTTAATTCCCTTTTGCAAAAGGTATGAATATCTTGAAAAGCCCAGCGACAGAAATGCACAAAATTCAGCTGCAGCAACCCACCTGCCCGAGGCAGAGAGTGTCAGAGGACACCTTGCTGGTAGTCAAGCAGCTGAACCCGACCTCTGGGCCGGCCACCCCAAAGTCATAATCCATTTTTGAAACACGTTTTTCATCATATCTGTTATTCATTAGACACTATGGAAAAGGGACTTGCAGAGTCTAGCTTGGCCGACGCTATTTCTGAATACACAACACGAGCACCATCCCCGCCGGGCACACCACCGCGCGTCTGATCCTGGCACAGAGGCAGAAAGGAGCATTATGGCTGCAAAAAGATGCTGAGAGGTTTCATTATGTCACATTTGACCTTCCCAGCTTTCCTAATAGATTGTTCTTGTCATCAAGGCCTAAGAAAATGCATTACCTTGCTGGCATTTGCTGCTCAGTAGCAAGTACAAATCTTAACTCCGCTAGCTTCATTTGGAGGTCCAGCACTCTGATTTAGAAAGTAACTTCAGAGGCTAAAAACCTTAATTTTTTTCCTCCAAGAAGATTACATTTAAAATCTTTTTGTGAGAAGACATTTGCAGCTGAGCAGTCCTTTTAAACTACATTTCTTTCTTGATAGGAAAGAAATTGAAGTGTATTAGAAAATGTTCGACCAAATCAGTATTCTAAAATATTGGTGCACAGGAGACAGAAAAAGTGCCTTTCCTTCTCTATGCCATTCAAGAAAGGCCATCCAAGGACTTTTGAAGCCCATGCTCTGCACCTACTGTGCACTTGCGCATCCCAAATGTCCTCCTCATTATTCTTTGAAGACTCTCAGTTTTATGTTTCAATCTTCAATTCCGTACCATAGCTAGCTCCTAGCTGGTGTTTGTGGCCTGTCTCACCAAAGTTCAGTAGTCAGCAAGAGAGGTCATTTTTTCAACGATATTCTTTAAGTATTGCATCACTTCTTGATGTCGCTTTTGATGACAGTTTAATTACGCTGAAGATAGCTGTGAATAAGGTTACTAATCTTGAACTAATTCTGTTTTCCGAAGATCACACAACCCTGTCCTTCTCTCAAACACTCCTCAACTCTGTTACACATAAGATCATCCTCATGGTTTCACTCCGTGGTGGTTACATGTCAGCAAAGAGCATATCAGCACCACTACTACTGTCATCGATGAAGAATTGTCTTCAGCTCAATTATACAGCCATGGTCTTTAATCCACTGGTCCTTGACCAAGTGCGAGCAGAGACATTGCTGGGGGAATGCCTCTAAAGGCTCTGCAAATATTCACCTTCACCTCCTTCATAGATAAATATATGCATATATTTTCACTCTCAGCCCCTCTTTCAAGACCTGGCATGAAACTGCATACAAATGCTGTATTTCCTTTACTAGGAAAATTATCTGGAAGAAATATTGTATCAACTGGAGTTCACTAATGTACAGCCAAAAGCTGTCATTAAATGATACATCATGTATTAAAGATAAAGTTATGGGCTCTAAAACAGATTTGGTAAAGGAAAATTTAACTCACACTAAATTACCTATGGAAATAACTCAGCTAAACACTGACTTAATTCATTATGATCAGTGCCATTATAATAAATATCAGATATATTCATAATTGCATGGCATTTATCTTCAGTTAATGACCTGTAGGAAGGTTATTATATAGGTTTCATCCTTTGGTTACTGCAAATGGCAATATTCACTGAGCTGGCTTGCACTCTCACTCTTCATCCTGAAGAACAGGTATTGCTGAGCCCTCCTGCCGCGTGACTACGGTGTGGACCAGCCCGTAGCTCAGCATTCACCCAGTGCTGACATACCCTGCCCTAGTGAAGAAGCAGCTCATTTTCGGTTGCTCTGGCCAGGAGCTGCAAGGAGAGGCTATGCCTCTACTCCACCCTGATGTTGGTCCCTTCAGTGCGGTTTACTTGCAAAGAGCAACAAGCTTTATTTCAGGTTCATTCATAGAGCCCAAAACTTCAGTGGTGTCTGCGGAAAACACAGGACAAACACATCCTACCCCTAATTACGGGTTAGGTATAAGTCTACTGCTGCTTTCAGAAACTGGAATTAGTGTTGACCCTGGTAGAAAATGGGTCCATGCAGGGTCAGAGCAGTGAATAATCAGCTCTTCTCCCTGTATCCAGGCTAGGCAAAATAAAAATAAACTAGTAGACAATGACACCAGTCCATCCACTTTGTGTGTGAGCATTAGGTTTGACGTGCAATTCACTAATCTGGTGCTCCTTACCCATGTTCCTAGACTGGAAGAGGCTGCATTGCCAAATCCTAGAAGAGAAGGGTGACCTTATCTCATGGCCAGGTTTTGGGAATCATGGTCCAAGAAGGTATTCAGCTGAATGCAAAAGACCTCATCTTCCATGGCTGCATCTTTAATCTTCATTGTAAGTGTCCTTGGTTTTCCTAAGCCTCATGAAAGCAGCAGGTGACCCAGCAGGCTGAAAGACTTTTTGCTGCTATTAATTCACTTCCAGGTCTTTTGGTTCCCCTGGGATCTCAGTTCAAGGATGGTGGTTCACATCATCTCCGGTACCCTTAATCCAACTCTTCCTGTCTCTAACCACAGTTAAAGCTTGCAGTGCAGAGAAAGCAGCCGCCTGTCCTGGCAATTAATGGCTTTTCCTTGGCTAGTGTTTTATCTATCAGTCTTTCCTCTCTGGATTAATTTCAGAAGCTGGATTCAGTGCCAGCCTCACAGATGATCTTTTCATTTTGTAAAGGTGTTTGGCTTTGTTTACCAATAACTTAATTAGAGGTACTCTCCAAATTCCCTCTCTGCTTACATAGGCTTTACCCTTTTTCTTTTCCTTCTTTTCTCTTTCCATCAGACAGGTAGGTCAGAGCTCGGAGAACCCAAGGTAATGAAATGTGGAACACTACCAAGTCTGTGGGAGGAACAAGGGCTGCAGCACCTGAGAAATGGTTTGCTGAGAGGCCCTTCCAAGTGCAGCTGCATTAAGAATGTCCCACTTTGATGAAAAATGAGAGTGTTTGGGATGCTGGGAGCTTAAGAGAATAGAGGGTACAGACATTTCACAGGCAATACAAAACTGTGAGGAGTGATAATACGCCAGATGGTTGTGCTGCCCTTCAGAGACACCTTGGAAGGCTGGAGAAATGGGCCAACAAATACAAAGTCCCATGTCTGGGGAGGAATAACCCCAGGTACCAGGTCAGGGTAGGTGCTGACTGGCTGGAAACCCGCTTTGCAGAGAAGGTCCTGGGGTTCCTGGTGGACACCAAGTTGAACATGAGCCAGCAGTGTGCCCCTTGGGGCAAATAAGACCACGTCCATTCCGGGCTGCTTTAGGCAGAGCATTGCCAGCAGGTCAAGGGAGGNGAGGAATAACCCCAGGTACCAGGTCAGGGTAGGTGCTGACTGGCTGGAAACCCGCTTTGCAGAGAAGGTCCTGGGGTTCCTGGTGGACACCAAGTTGAACATGAGCCAGCAGTGTGCCCCTTGGGGCAAATAAGACCATGTCCATTCTGGGCTGCTTTAGGCAGAGCATTGCCAGCAGGTCAAGGGAGGTGTACCTGCCTCTCTGGTCACACTGGTGAGACACATCTGGAGGACTGGGCCCAGGGCTGGGCTCCTCAGTACAAGAGAGACATGGACATGCTGGAGTGAAGAACCACAAAGATGATGAAGGGACCGGAGCATCTGGTACATGGGGAGAGGCTGAGAGAGCTGGGACTACTCAGCCTGGAGAAGAGGATCCTATCAGTGTGTATAAATACCTGATGGAGGAAGTAAAGACACAACAAACTCTTCTCTGCAGTGCCCAGTGAAAGAACAAGAGACAATGGGAACCAACTGAAATACAGGAAATTCCGCCTAAACATAAGAAACAACTTTCTTACTGTGAGGGTGGTTGAACACTGAAACAGGTTGCCCAGAGAGGCTGTGGTGTCTCTGTCCCTGGAGATGTTCAAAGCCCAACAGGACACAGTCCTGGGCAACCTGCTGTAGGTAACGCTGCTTTGAGCAGGGTCTCGACAATCTCCAGAGCTGCCTCCCAGCCTCAGCCACTCTCCGATTCTGTGATTTTTGCTATCTCTAAGGCAAAACTTCTATTACTTTCAGAAGGGTAAATTTTATCTGCAAAAGTTTCTGACATTATCTGAATTGCTACCAGAAACTGGTGGTGTTCTTCCTTTTTAGGAGCAACAATCATCTGTGTTGATTCCCTGAACGAAAGCTTTTACCTCCTATCACCAGGCATGGTAGAAATGAAACAGCAAAGACTGAAAGCAGCCTATTGTTTATTAATGTTTGACTGAGTTTATATCCTTTCTGGAAGTCTGCAGTCTTGTGTATGCTGACTATTCTCCTGGATATCCTTCCTATGGGTATAAATGTCTCTTTTTTTAAACTCCTTAATAAATTCTTGGCCTCAACAAGAATTCTTGGGGGCAAGAAGTCCTTGAAAATGTGCTGTATTAATACAAAATATATTCCTTACAAAAAGTCTGAGTCCAGGTGTGATGGATTGTGCAAAGATTTCCTTGGGTTTTTCAAAAAATGTGAACAGAGGCCTTGGGATGGAGGAGGGTTGTGATTTGGCCGGCATGGTTACCTGACCCTTGACAGAAGAGTGCGATCCAGGGAGACTGACAGCAGCAGCCTTTCATTCCCGCATCGCTGTTGTTCTGGTTTTATTTAAATTGGAAAGGCGAGAGGGCTTGGGAAGCTGCCAATGTTAATGCAATAGTCACTGACAAGGTAAAATGTGCCTTGAAAAGATATACAGCTCTCCTTTCACAGCCGCATTTGCTTTAAAGTCGGAGCTAAACCTCTCCACAGAGCAGATACGGGGAGCGTGGATTGCATTGATTCCTAGCCCTAGGAGGCTGGGAAGAGATTCGGCATCCAACACCAGGCCTAGCCCTGCCGCAGGACGGGGTGGTGAGGGGACTGGCTGCTTTGCATGGCTTCATTGCCCTCAGCACTGCGACCCGCAGCAGTTTGCTAAATTATGGCTAATGTTCAGCTTTAATTCTTCTTAAGAAATGGCAGCCAGTAATAAAGTAGAGCATTTAGTCAATGGTAATAAATAAAAATAATTTCTTTCTGAACCAGAAAAACAGAAAAAAAGGAGCCATAGCTAGGCAACCAGGCTCTTCTTTTCTTCTTAGAAAACATCACCAACAAAAAAACCCAGACAAGGAGTTTTAGGGAGTCAAGTGCCCACACAGAGGTTTATTGCTGTGACAGAGCACATTCTTCCCTAACTTGGATCTACCATCTTATGTTTGAAATTTAAACCTATTCTGTATCAGGTATGCATTATAAAAGAGATTTTAGTTCTCTGCCCACGTAACACTTTCTTCTCTCTTACTTGAGCCTCCTCCTCTTGGCAAGAGCGGAGTCTCCTACAGAAACAGATGTTTCCCTCTTGCCTATCAAGGACATGCCGCTCTTGGGCTGAGGCTTTCTGCTTCCCAGTACTTCCAATCCCCACAAGTACCCCTGCTCCCCACCAGAGCTCCCTTTTTTCCCTTGGGAAACCCCTGCCTCTCCTGAGCAGCCCTAGGAGAAGAGGCTGAAGTGAGCAGAAGTTTCCCAGAATATGTTAAGGCTTTGGCTCTATCTCTGCTCTTAAAAAACAAGCGGGGTGTCCTAGGATGTGTTAATCCCCCTGTATCAGTGACTGGCTTGGCTCCCTGTGAATGCTTTGGCCATCTGCACCGTCTTTAACACTTCCACAAACAAAGGGACCTGCTGGCACCCCTTGGCCAAGCCAAGGAAAGGTTGAGAAGAAGAGGACCCAGGCTGACAGCAGAAACCTGCTCATGGCCCTACCAGCAGCTCTCTTTGGGATTGGGAACCCTCATGGCCCAGTCTTTGATTGTTCAGAAAACCTTAAATTTTATGTAAAAGTTGAAACAGGTGACTGAGATGCCAGGTAAGCTCTTACTGACTGTACAACAGCAATTTGCAAGGTCTGTTAAGAATAGACCAAACATCTAGGGATGCTGCTGGCTCTGCCTGGTTCCTGTGCATTTACTCTTTGTGTGCTTTTCCCTGCAAGGTACTGCTATCAGTGTTTGGAAAGATGGTATGTACCAGTTACTACATTTGGCTTCCTCTGTTCTGTGCCTCATTAGTTGTAGCTCTTGGCATGTTGATAAAATGTGATCTCCCAGATAAGCTGAACACACTGTGCGGTTGTCTTGACTTGTGCAGTAACACTTGGCCTCTGTTTCTATGGGAAATAACTGAGTGGAAAGGGTACCTTCTGAGATGTGATTAAATTATGTCCTTGGAGGTATTGCCTGTGTATTACCACTGCGAACAACAGTGTCTGAGAAGGGATGTGAAGATGAGCACCTGGTAGGTGTCCCCTTCCCTGCTGGGCACTGTCAGCACGTGGCCATCTGAGGCAGGACCGACAGCTGAGCAATGGCAGGCACAGCACCAGACCTGATTTAATAACCAGGTGTGCTGCGTGAGACTGGGAAAGGTGAGGACCAGCTGGGGATGCTGCAACGGGTTGTAAGAGACTGGCATGAAACAAAGGTTCTCCCCATGCCAGAGACATGCTGTATATTCTTGTGAGCTGGGGGAATTTGGTATTGTCTGAGGCTGCCCAACCACTCTGCCTTTCTGCAACACCTCGCCTCAGCCCACTTTACCTTTCAGAGGATGCCCAGGACTACATTTGGCCTTGTCCAGTATCCAAGTGGTGGGAGTACCTGGGGTTTCAATGAGGTCCAGAGCACATCATGAGTAAGCTCAGGCTCACTACTGAACTTTGAAACTACGTTCTTGGTATCTGCATGTCTATGTGTGCTGGTAAAGCAGCACAAACCATTGCCTATGAGCTCTTCGTGTGCTTTCTCTGCTGTTCCTGCACTGGTTCCCCAGTGTAAATACTCAACACACGGGATCTTTTCTGCAAGCTTCTCAGTGATACATGTGTGTCAGCATTAGTATAGCAGGAGAAGCAGCATAACCATCTCCAGCACTGACAGGAACCAGGCTTGATCCATGAAAGCACTGTGTACATTCAACAAGGATCAGAAAACCAGCTTACCAAGTAGTAAAACAAAAAAAGCTAATCATTTCATACTCTTGTCTTTTCACGTCCTCCTCAGGATATGAATCTAGACCCTGTGATGTGCTGGCTTTTATTTTATTCAGGTCTCTAGAGGATGAAATGGCTGAGATGCCCACTCCAACGAGACAAACATGGCTAACACACAGGTAACGCCACCGCCAGCAAAGGGCCCAGCCTGCTCTAAGGCCTCCGAGCGATCCGTGTTCGGTGATCTCTGCAGGTGGTTGAAGTGGCTCATCTCTCTAGTAGAAGTGTTTTATATTCTCCATAGGGGGAAAAAAAAGGAGAATAACTGCATAAATTACCAGTGGAAGCAATCTCTTCCCTGACAGTCTTCCCTGTATGCTCTGCTCCTAAAGGACCAGTATATACTGACTCTAATCAGGCTTGTCTGCTCGTGTCGGGAATTTCAACAAGAGGAGAGAGAGGAGATACTCTGCTTTCCAGCCAGCAGAAAATCTCCTGCAGCAGAGATTGCTCCCGGGGGCTTAGGCCCTTTACCCTCATTGATCAGAGGAAAAAGTCGCCCCTAGGCATTACCTAGTTACCTTGGCCTTCGTTTTCAGGAGTAACAAGACCGTAACTGCCTCTCGCTGAGCATCCTGTGTACATTTTAACAAGGCTGATTTTCAGCTGGGAGGTGCTTGGTGCTGCCTGGATATCGTCCTGCTTTTCCCAGCGCCCAGGCAGGGCTGGGCACGACCGTCTTTGCATCGCACAAGCCAGAGCAACCACAGCAAAGCGGCAGAGCTTCACTCTCTATTTTCAGTGCAGGGAAACAGGACCGTGAAAGTGCCCTTTACAGGTTTCCTGTACTAATCCAGAGAGAAATCACTCTCATTGTTCACTGAAGTTAAGGAATTGCAGGGGTTTGTACATTCCTTTAAAGAGCCTGCAAGCCCTGCAGAGGCAGTGCCTGTATTCTGTGGTTTACCACCTGCAAAAACTACTCAGATCAGCAACTTGCCAGAGCTACAGAATACATAAACCTGATATTTTTGCATCTGCTTAGTATGTGCTGTTAGTGGGAACCAGCTGAGTAGGTTCATGTCTTTTTTACAGGAGAAAGCGGATGACACAAATCCCTTTCTTGTATTTTTAAAAGGAGGCCAAGAGAAGCCACTTCTCTCTCCTGCATAAAACATTCAACAGGGCCCGAGCTCATTTTTTTCCCCATATTTTTGGTACAAATTTCTAGAAGCAATGTTCGCAGCTGGGAAAAACTGCAGCCTACCAACCATGAGACACTCCTTTGGACTGACCTGTCCCCTCCTGCAGTTTCAGCTGAGGTGGGACCAAGTGGCCCCTTCGGACTGGGTGTGCACGTAAAACTGGGTTCCTTGGTACCCACTGGTATTTCCCAGCCCTCTCACAAGCCACGAGGATTTGGGGGCTGCTTAGGGAGGTGGGATGTGGCAGAAAAGAAGAAAGTGCTGATATTGAATTGCTAAATGTTGCCTGAACGGCTGGAGCATGACTTGCGCCAGGAATGAAATGCCACTATGCCACTGCACACTGGATGAGAATGCTGTATGAAATTGTTTCCTTTTTCTACTTGGGCACCACCTGCTGGCGTGTAATTAAATTAGCATCATCACCCGGATATTAAACTCTCTGCAGTCCCTGAGACTATGCCAGGTTTTTTTCCAGATTATTAAGCAAGGTAGAGAGGAGAAATTTTTTAATCACCTTGTGCGCTCCCTGTACCAGCGCTTAGTCACTATAAATACATCTCCCTGTACGTCTCTCGTCTTTTTAAGATTGCAGTGGAGAGCTCTTAGGGAGAATGTTATTCTGGGCATTACTTGCTCCTGGTGGCAGGCAAAGCCAGGGATGTGCATGGCACAGGCGCTCGGCCATGGTGCTCAGCCCGGCTGCTCTGTGGAGCTCCCCTGGTCCTGCCAAAGACAGCCAGGACAAACACGGGACTGGAAGGACATTCTTGGGAGCCAAGAACTTGCAATAACCCCAAAATATAAAATCATGTGGCTGAGGAACTGGCCCGGCTCACCAGGCATCCCAGAAGGGGCTGCGATAAGAGCACCCCGGGAGCCAGCGAGCTGCTCCTGGCAGGGGAGGTCTGCAAGGGGGATACCAGGAGAGGACTCTGGTCATGTCCTAAGAGCTGCTAATAGTTTTCTGGGAGTTTTGACTTCACGTCTGACATGGATTCAGCTTTCTTGCAATGTTTCATGCAGGAATAGGAATAATGCCCATGCTCAGCAGTGTAAACTCAAGCTAGAATGGCACCATAGAGCTCATCTGCCATCTTCAGCGCTGGTTCACCTCCAGTCCTCCTCTGCCCTCGGCAAAACAACGCCCGCAGCCAGGGGTGGGTTTCCACAGGTACGAGCACCTTCCTACCAGCTGCTTCTGGCTGCAAAATATGTAGCATGTAGGTAGGCAGCTGCCAGGTGGGAAAGGAGACGTTGCAGAAGGAAGGGTGAGTGCAAATGCACTTAGGGAGCAAAGCACTAAACAACCACGCTGTGGTTTCAGACCAGCCAGCTACAAAGCACAGCAATCCACTGCACTGAAGGGGACATCGCACCACCTCACAGATGGAGAGGGACGTATCCACAACATGGGGACCAGCAAGCCTCCCTCTTCGGGGAGTCACGCACGCTGCTCCCTCTCCCTTGCAGAAAGGGAGGGATGAGTTTGCTGGCTGGTGGCTCTTCCCACGAGTGCAACAAAAAGGGAAAGGGCAGCTAACACAACCAACTTCTTCTCCTTGGGCACCCAAAATCATCTGCTGGTGCATATGCCAGCGCTGGGGTAATAGACAGCACATAGTATCCAGTGTTCATCCCAAGATATTTCCTATTCAGTTCTTGGCTGAGCGCTTCACAGCTGGTCCCAAACATGCTGTTCTGTTTCTCCACATTGAGGGGAAAAAGGATAACCAGGACTTGGATCGGGAAGGCTGAGGGGAAATGAGAAGTGACATCCAAATTCCTTGTTGCTTGCAAGATGTGTGTACACCACAGGAGGAAACAAGCCAAGAAGAAATAAAATTAAAAACTATGCTTGTGAGAAATTGTGCTGAGGGTGAAAAAACCTCAAAACTATCATTTTTGCTGCAATCTGCTGTTGAAGGCTTGTGGTCTTGCTGGACCCCCGGTGCTGTGGAGAGCTGTGTCAGGTGGCTCTGCAAAGGGGTGGGGAAAGCCCTGTGAGACATATGGGAGCATTTACACAATATCTGCTTTTAGCTGGCTGAAGAATAGCATGACTTTTACAAACAAGGTGCTTTTGGGAGCCTTAGTCTTGCTGCAAGGCACATCTCTGTCCATTTTCCTGGCTATAGTGGCCAGGAGACACAAGAGCAACTTCCTGACCCCAACATGCATGGGAAGCTCCCCAGAACCCAAAGGACAGGCTCCCATGGGCCAAGGCAAACTCAGGACCCTACCCCAGGGTAAAAGCCAGCCTGCCTGCCCAACTCCTCTGTCCTCTGCATGGGATGCACATACAGAGCACAAAAATTATTGATGCTGAGAGAAGGGTACGGCCAAGTGCACCCCTGCCACGTGCCAGCCCCATGGCAAGCAAACCACCTGGGGAGCCCCTGGGCCAAACCTGACCCCTTCCCCAGGCAGCAGGAAGCATCTGGGAAAGCTGGAGCAGGTGGAAAAGCAGCTTGTGGGACCTGGGTTGCTGGGGTGACCATGGAGAGAAAAGCCATCCTGGACCTGAACTTTTCAACCCTGATGCTCTGGCTGGCATATTAGGGACACAGGGCTTATGGTGCTTTACTCATTAGCTCATTAGCTCATCAGTAAAGAGCTTGAACAAAACCCCTGCTTTCAGATGCCATCATGGTGCTTATCAGCCTCCCCAGAGGAGATAGGAAAATGGCAGTTGGCTCCCCAAATGGAAAAGTGTCACTCTAGGGATGGGTTTTCCTGAGTGTGCTTCAAAAGAGCATGGCCTGAGCCAAGCAGCTTTTTTTTCCCCGTCCTACACAGCTCTCTGCAGCAGCAGCTGCCCGGAGAGACCCAGCTGCATGGGGGCTGCTCAGGGATGTAATCTGCTCCCCAAGAAAGGCTTCTCCTCACACCAGGTGCTGGGATATGAAGTGTGGTGAGAAGCGATGAGAAAGGAGGGTGGCCAGGAGACAGTAATTTAGAGGGTCACTTGTGTTTTCCTCTGTTGGTATGTCTGTTGGGGTAGGGCTCACTACAGAGCCCCAAGTCTGGGTAAGGAAACAGGCAGGTTAACATTATCCCCGGTTTAGAGATGGCAAACAGATGCACAGTGGTGGCATCTACCATGCCAGGCACTAGGCCAGGTTCAGAGCTCATCCACTTTACCCATTTCAGCAGCATCCTTCCCAGAAGCCTTCTGAGAAGGCAGAGAACATGGTCCAAAGCCTCTAGAAAAGAAATAAAGTGCTCAGTTTTGACAGAATTTCTGTTACTAAAGAATAAAATTCACTCAGAAGGTAACTTTGCAAAAAATACCATTTCCTAGAGAATCCTTTGCAAGAAGTGGAAGCTTGAGGCAATTGAAGTAGAAATGTTTCCTCCTTATCAGGCATGGGAAGAGAAAACCAGGCATATAAAAGCAACTTGTGGGAAGGCCCTTGTGAGTGCAGGATGTGTGGAGCTGTGGGTGGGATTCCTGCAGAAGGAACAGAAGAGCGATCTGAAGTAGATGAAAGTATTTCCCTACAGTCATGCATCTCTGCTCGTGCATGGTGATGGAGCTTTTACCTGGCAACCCTATGCCTGCTCTGTCATTGAAAGCTTTTAGATTCCCATATAGGTAGGACAAAAGTTCTCAAAATGGTCAAGAAAAAGGGATTTTTTCAAATACAGACCTGAAAGATTTCCTGGACTTCTTCAGCATGTGGAGAAATGCACATCTTCACATCCTCCCTGTAGTAACAACAGTCCTCCAGCTCTTGCAGAGACAAAACAACCCTCCCAAAATGCAGCTGTACCAGCAATTGCATTTAGGATGAAAACTGCACTCATATCCAGAGGAATGCCAACTTCCCCCAGTCACCATAATTTCCTGTGGGTCTGAAGGAGATGGTTAAAGAAGTGCACATGGAAACACCAAGACGCTGTACCGGGTAGACCTGCAATTTCTCTGGCAGATTCAGCAGAGCTCGGTGCTGCCTGACCCACAGCCCTCGGAGGGGAGCAAGCCCTCTGCCAGCCCTCCTTGCTTTGCTCGATGACTAGCAGAGGAAGGATCTGAACATGCCTCCAAGGCAGCACATAAAAAAAAAAAATTACAGTGAAAAGGACTTTAAATGTGGTTTGTGAGCAATAAGGCTTTCCCCATGTTGGCTCAGTCTGACAATCTCTCCGCATACAAATTTCAAAAAGGGTTGTGCCCTAGTGAAAACACAGTGAAAGGCTCTCTTATATGTTTTTTAAAGCCTATGCAATCAAAAAGCTCTTTGAAGCTCCAGGAGCCCTAGACATTGTCTAAAAACATCTGCTTCTATTTTTCTGCTGTATTTTTCCTCGATGGGAAATGAAACCAATCAAACTCTTGTTAGGAAGGAGAGGCAGGACAGCCCTGTGCTGACAGCCTGGGTGCTGGGCTGGGACCCGGCTCTGCGAGGAGGGACCAGTGGCAGCTGCACAAACCAGCACCGCTGGATTTCCGAAAGCTGGGCTCCGCTTCCCCTGCTGTGATGGATGGGGTTTGATCCAGCATGCTCAGGATGCCTAATACGGCTGCAGTCACTTCTCCATGTCTTTGCTGTTCCCAGCCTTGATGCCCAGCTCCCCAAGAGCTGGTGGCATTTGCTGCTCACCCTCCCTGCGGGTCTGGATGGGGAAGTCTCCCTGGACGGCTGGGGGACACCTTTGCCCTCTCCTTCCCAAAGCTCAGTCTCAGGAAGCTTTTCCCTTGATTCAGGCCCTTCTATGATGGAAAGGAGAGCTTGATGGAGAGCAACGCTGGCCTCTGAGAGGCCCCAAAAAGCTGCTCAAACCATTCCCGTGCCCCTAGCAAGGGAGGAAGATGCTGGCCAGCCCACAGCCATCAATTTGAGTTTACTATGTTCAAGCAAGCTGCAGAGAACATCTGTGGATTTGCCGTTTAAAAGCATTTTAATGGGAAGAAGCCCATTTTTCAATGCGAAAGCAGAAGCTCAGAGAAATATTACAAACTGTGAGCATTGCTTTCTGCTTCTTTCACAGCAGGTCTGAGCCATCTCATCTGGTGCATTACAAAGAAATTATTTTAGATTTCCTAAAAAAAAAAAAAACCCAACCCAAAACCCAGGAGTAATAGAACAGCTACCTTCCTGCTTCTCCCTGGAGGTAATTGCTTAAAAGGAACATCTCACTGCCTTCAGAGAAAAATACAATCACCAGGCCTGTAGGTCTTCCTTCCCAACTGTTCTCTGCAAGTGCCCACAGCCGCTGCTCGTAATTTCTCACACCCTTGCTGCCTCTATGTCACAGCTACAAAAATATCATCGTTGTGAACAACATAATTGTATAAGAAAATAGTATTTCCTAAGCTGGAATTGATCCCACAGTGACAGCCAGGGTAACATGTCCTGGGTCCCAGAGCTGATCCAGCCACAGTGATGGCCAGGGCTGGCACCCATCCATCACCTGGGGGTGAGGGGGTGTCTTTTGTGGAGGTACCATCCAGCTAAAAACCCAGCAAGCAAAGCCAGCTGGGCTCAAACGTGCAAGGGGAGAGAGCGCAGAGTTCCTCGGGCTGTTGTTTCTCCTGCAGCCCTGGGCCAAGCAGAAGGCACAGTGGAAGGAATGAATGTCCAGTCTGAGACGGCGCAAAGGAGAAGCAAAAACCATCCTCAAGAAAAACACATCTAACCAGAGGATAATAGGGAATATTTTATGTAATTCTGGAAAGCCTGCTCAGAGGCAGTGCCAGGGCAGGTGAGGGAAGATAAACCTCCTCCCTCGCCATGGCCCCCATGTTCCCACAGGAATCAGGCAGGGCAAAGCTGGCATTTCACAGCCTCGACCAGCCTTTCACCAGCACCGCTGCCCCTGCACTGCACGTGAATCCTGAGCTCTGAAGCTGTTGGAAGGGAAGGTACCGCCGCAGCTTTGCTCCTTCACTTCCCCAGCCCTTTTTCCTTTCTGACATCCATCCCCAGCTTTCAGCAATGCTGATTTTTGCAATGGCAGCCTGATTTCTGCTCTCCTCCAGCTCTTCTCAGACAACTTCAAACAGCCTTTAATCACAGCTCTGACTGCTGCAGCTGCTGGCTGCAGACTCCCCAGTTCTGCGAGGACACTCGCTCTCATCCCGCTGTGTTAGGCAGGGTGGAACTTAACACCGGAGCAAAGCTCTTGATCCTTCCCTGTCCCCATCGTATGCTCCTGGGCCCTGAGCTGAGGTTTCCCTCCCTTTGGAGGTGGGAGCTGGAGGCTCTTTCCCCTGGATCCTCTTGGCCGAGAGGCAGCATTGACATGTAACACCTGCAGCTTAAAAACTATTTGGGAAAATGAAATTGCAGGGGGTGGAAAGCTCAGTGTAAAATTTTGTACTCAGCCTGAGGCTGAAAATCAGTGTGTTCCCCATTCACTCACCTGATTTTTTTTTCCCTCCCCATTAGCTCTGAGAGGGCCATCAAAGCATCGCAGCTGAATATATTTCGGTATGGAGAAGGGAGGAGTGATGATTTGGCATTCAAAATGGATACAGTTTATGCAGCAGGGAAGAAATTTGGGGGAGAGAGGCTTGGCAGTGAAACAGTCAGGTTATAAGATAAAGATTCAACTCCCCCCAAACACACACACAGGAACACAAGGGAAATCATTCTTAACAGCAAGGCTCAGCAAAAAACAATAGAATGATGCCAAACCAGATTGCAATGCAGCGTGAGCTGCATCTAGTGGCCAAGGAAAGTAGAACTTTTCTTTGGAGGGGCAGTTCAGCTCAGTAGGAAAATAATGAGCAAGTCCAGGAGTGGAACTAGCGCTTCTTTCTTTGCTGCTCAAGGCTGGACCCAAACTGCAAGTGTCCCGCCTTAGGAAAACCAGCAGCTCCCAGTAGAATCACCAGTCTCAGCATTTCAAACAGCACTCGCTTGGGAGGTGCCATAGGTGCCATCCTGACCCAGGCTGGCAGCAGCCCTCAGAGCCCAGAGGCTACTGCGGCCACCTCCTTGAGGTCAGGGGCAATAAAGAAAGCCTGCTGCTGCCTACACCCCTCGCAACCAAGGCAGCGTGGGCAGAGGATTCAGGGCAGAAAGGCAGCAAACACAGAGCAGGGCAGTTGCTTGCATTAGCCAAGACACCCAGAAGGCTGACAGCACAGACTAAGCGATCCTCGGCAGCTTCGTATTCCGCTCAGGGCTATGCAATCCCTGGCTGCACGTTATTAGGATCCTCAGCATTTCCTCCTCTGGATCTTGACAGTATACTGACAATTCAATTTGAAAGCCAAGGTGTTTCCTTGATGCAGGACGTTTTCTAAACAGGAGGCAGAGTACATCAACCCACGGCACGATTCATTACCCTCAGCTCAGAATATGGCATGTCAGGGATAAAGCTGTGAAGTTTTGATTTATACAGGCTAATCAAGGAGAAAGCTATTAACCGAGGGGCAATGGATTATTAAATAAAATGACAGAAGAAACATAATGTCAAAACACCTAGTTCTGACACTTGGAACAGATAATTGCTCTTGTTATCTACCCAAGTCTTCACTATGAAAGTTAAAGCAATCCCTCCAGCTCAGATGCAATTTTAAACACATTGAGGACCTGATCCAGCTCCCATTTAAGCACTTAGAGCATGGCAAAGTGCTTGAAACTCTGAATAATGTCAGAAAAGGGCTTTCTCAAGAGTACTGAGTAATAGTGAGCTCAAAGACCAAGACCTGGGCACTACCTGCTGCAAAACTTGCAGTAAATTGCCCTTGACTGACAGCAGGGTTACTTTTATGGGGCACAGGCTGCAGGGATGTGCCACAGCATGTTGCCAGAGTGTGAGAGATATATCCATAGCTGCAAATATTACACTTCTGGCATCTCCATCCAATCAGTTCAATCATTGTAAAGAGAAGGAAGACAAGGGGAGCTGAATCTGAAGAACAAGAGAAATGCACAGCAGCATAGAGAGCATCAAGAGCCATATATATCCCTGTAGATCCATTGTAATAACTATATCCCTGTTATAGTGCACATGGAGCAAAAGCAGAAATATCCTAACTCACAGACAACTTCCATCCCCATACCCCATATTAGGGCTAGCTTTAGGGTCCCCCTCTCTCCAGGGCCACCTAACGCCTTTCACTACAGCCTCGCTTGCTCTCAGCCCTCATCCCTGCCAGAAAGGTGTCCTCCCTGGGCCACTCCTGCTCCATCTCCAAAGCCCTTTCCCAATCCGGTCCCATCCTGCCCAGCACCACTGAAGCTTTTATACATCCTCCCATGGCATGTACCCAGTTCATCCCCACCATGATCAAGACAGTGTGTGCTGCTACACTCACGGCAGGAACTTTCTGAGCAGGGAACTTTCTATTCAGCAGGGATCCACTCAAGAGCCAAAGGATGGGGACTCAAGCAGAGTTCAGTGTTCTCCTATAGCAGCTTTTAGAAACCAAGCATGGGTGCATGGCAGATCCTCTCTCCATCCTAATTAAAACAGTTTGCTATAGCTATTTGGGCAGGGCTTTCCCCCCCCTTCTCATCTCTGGTTTTATGTTTACCTTACCTGTTTTGCTTTTCCATATCTGTTTCTGCTGCGTAAGGCAGCCAGAAAGCAGAGCCCAAGAGGTTCGGGAGCACTTACCACCAAAAGAGCGAATGTGGACACAGCCCAGAGACGTACATGGAGGTTCAACCTTAACACCAGCCCTCCAGCTGCAAGTTCACAGAAAGGCATTTCTGAATCTCGCTTGGCAGCTTAAAGAAATAACTCACAAGTCAATCAACACAGGTGGCTTGTTTAAACCATATTTGCAGTGCGGCAAGCAACTGTACACGGGGCAGAAATGCCAACATCATCCTGCCTGCCCTTCCCAGCACTTTGGGTTTATCTGCTCACGCAGCACAAGAACACTGAGGCCAGGGACTCTGGGCTGCCCCGACCCCAGCCCAGGGCTGCCTGCCCTGCCCTAGCCTCCATCCTCTGGGGCTATTGCAGGCTGAAAGATCTCCTCAGGCTCTGCCAGGGACCTGCGCCTTGCAGCCCATATTGCAGATCCTCCTCTCATCTCTATATAATCATTATATATGATGGTTGTCCAACTGACTGCACATCAAGTAAGTGCTCTGTCAAAGCCTAAACAGAGGGATTTCAGTACTCTTCTTGCCTAGACTGGGTGCCAACTTAGTAGAGATTAAGTGTGATAGGAAACCCTACAGCCAGTCTACCTTCACTTAAGATAATTCAAGTCTGGCAATACCCGATAGCATTTCTTAAGCAAGATACATAACAAATTTGACCATAAAGCAAAAAACCTACCACCTTCCTGCCCTATTTTTTCACCCTATTTTCTTATAGGGTGGTCCCCAGTTTTCTCTCCCCTCAGCCTAGATCATGCCAATCTTCTAACTCAGCACCTGCTTCCCAGTAACCAGCTTTTTTAAAGCCTCTTTCTTCTCTCCTGCCCTGTTCCCCTTCCAGAAAATGAAAAGACACATCTCTTCCCCTGTAAGCCTCTCCTACCTACCTTTTTAAGGGATTGTCTCTCCCAGCCAAGTCAGTGATTTACTTTGATTTGGGATCAGCTGAGGGAGGGAGGGATCAGTGATCCAACACAGATAAAGCTAAGCCCAGTTACCTAAGGAAAGTTTACCAGCCTGAGCTACAGCAATTTCTGCTCCAGACCAAAAGCTTGCTGAACTGAGGTGCTAGTGCTGTAGTATGCTGCTGTTAGAGCACAACAATGGAATAGGCTGGAAATAACTAGGAGAATTTTCACTTTATCTTTGCTCTCTAAGATCAAGATATGGTAAAGTTATGTTTCTTGCAGCGATTAGCCTTCAGGATGAAGGAGCTGGGTGCTGCTCTGCTAACAGCATTGATTTTTCTTCTTGCACAGTAAGTTGATTTTAAGCCTTTTCTGAGTATTTTATTTTTAGTTGAAAGACTGCCCATGTTCTAATAGGTTGCTAACAACCAGGTCTGCAATTTAAGCTCTGGGTTGTGCTTGGTTGCTCATATAAAACAACTCTGTTTCCCAATTTTCACAGATGCCTGAACACAAAGATGAACATGAGTACTGGCCTGGTCCTAGTGACTTTGGAGTTACCCTGAAACATGAACATTTGTCATCTCAGACTTCTGTGGGGTGTTCAAGGCTTTGAAAAAACCCTATAGTGCATATTCCTATGTCCGGGGAAGTTGTTTCCACTTAATATAGCACATGCATATTTGTTGCCTTTGTTTCACAGAGGCGTCCTGCTGTCACAGGTGGATTAATGCTTTCTCTCTCTCCCTGTTGTATCAATTTTCTTAAATTATCAGCCTGAGATCTCCTGTTGGTTTTAAGCTCTGAAGTAATCTCCTGATATGCCTAACGTGAGGAGCTGTGTGGCTTGTGGGGTCCTGGTAACTGCAGGAGTGGGGTCTTGCTTGGGTCTGTGCAACAAGGGCACTAACAGGTGGAAGGAAGGAGAGAGAAAGGACAGGAAAATGTCTGCTGGTATCCACCCTGGGCTGGTGGAAATAGTCTGTGAATGGCCTCTCAGGTTCCTCTGATTGCAGGATATCTGTGGCAAGGGAAAATATTGGTGACAAATCTGTCAAATAAGGTTTTCTCTTAAATCAATAAAACTACTTCCCTCTAAAAGAGATTTCTTGGTGCTGCCACACAACTAGCATTGAGAGAGAAAAGAGCCATCAGGTTTAGATGTCAACAGTGTCAGTTTAGTGTTAGAGGGAAGGACTTGCCTACGTGTCAGTCCTGAGTCGCTTCTCCCTGTTGTCACATTTCTGGCTGGACCAGAAGTGAGAGGGGCCATTGCTTCTGCCCTTCTTTGCTTTGAAAAGTCTCTTCAACATTGGCTGACCAGAGAGTTTTGCTGCTCTCTGACACTGTGGTCTTGGCTGGCAATGAGCTTCCTCAGGCCTGTGGTGAGATCTGGGCATGTATCTCCTCAAGAAAGCAACAGGGCAAGCCTGGGGACAGGCTGTCCCCCCTGCAGAAACACCAGGCTACTTGTTGTATGGCCTTTCTTGTTGTCTTTGCTGTGACAAAATTTGAGGCAAGCGCTGTAGTAACCCTGGAGTTGCATTAAGCCAAACATAATAGCGATTACAGAAACCAACCAGGTCTTTTTACACATTATTTCTTTTTAACAGAAATCCATGACAACCTCTTTATAGCACTCCCTACCCAGGTCTCCGTGTCCTTTACAGAACCACCTCCTCCTGTTCTCCAGATGGGGTAAACTGAGGCAGGGGCACTCCTTCCCTCTGCAGGGCCAGGAAACAAGCCCAAGCCTCCTGTGTCCCAATTTCCTGCGGATATGCCAGCCCTGGCTCTAGCACAGGGAGCAGGCAGAGGGTTTCTACCAGGAATGATCTCCTTCCTCTGTCGTGGTGCAAAGGAGCAGAAGACTCTGCTCTCTAGGACATGTCCATTTGCTCTGCTCTGACCTCTTCGTGGCAGGAACGGTTCAGCCTTTGTCCTGGGGTAGCAAAATTCATTTTGGCCCATATAACTTGAGTAGTTTTAATTTTCCAATGGCTTTATCAGTCTCAGAAGGACAATTAGGTGTGCTGAGGATTACAGCTTGAATGTCTGAGCTGCAAGAGAAATTTCAGATTTGCTCCCAGTCCACTGGAAAACATATTTTAAGTATGCTGAAAATGAAAGGCAGGCGCTCTAAAAAACAGTTCAAGAGCTTTGATACAGCAGCCTGAGGATGTCCAGATCCCTTACAACATTGTGAAGTTGTGCCAGTGATTTGAAGAAATTAGATACCATTATGGCTTCTGCATCAAAAGCGATGTAATGGCTCTTTGCTGTCAGCGGGTTAAAGGTTTTCTCTGAACTACAGTGTTTTTTATATAATGAGCCTGGCATGGTGTGGTCTGTCCCAGCTCATTCCATATCTGCAATAAAGCAGAGCTGCCTCAACAGTCCCTAATGCTATGTTTTTCTAGTTGGAAATGCTGTTACAGCACATTGGAACTGTAAGTTGGGGAATGTGAGGATTTTAATGCAACTTCACTTGGAAAGGCACCAGAATTTTCATAGGTCAAAGGGAAACTTCTCATTGTGTTTTTTGTTTTGAAATTATTTTGGAAAGTATAATAGAAAGTGAATGGTAATTCAATAAAAGTCAAAAGCTGGTAAAGGCATTGAATTTTTTTTAAGCATTCAATGTTTCAGTGGCTTCCACTCTGTTTTCCAGTCTCCCCTGCAGCAACCTGGCCAGAACAGAGTCCTCTTCCCCTTCAAGCAGTGCTGCAGAGCTTCAGAATCACTTGATATCTCTTTGGACTTGACTTCACAGGGTGGGCACAGCAGGCAAAGACTGTCAGTTAATTAGGTTAATATTGCTGAAGTCTTCTGCTCCTTGCTGAAGCAGCCACGGCAGCTGAGCAGTGGGGCTTGGGCTCCAAGAAGGTTCTTGGGTTGGGAGGAATCTTACAGGAAAACTAACTCTTGTGGCAACCTGGAGAAGTTCTGAACATCCTCATGACCCCCACACCTGGAAGTGTGAAGTGTCCTGAAGTGGAGCTGGTCCAGCAGGGCTGTCATGAGCTTCTCCAAGAAGGGTTGAAGATGCTTCCAAGGCAGCAAGACATGCCCTGTGAAGCACTGAGACTTCACATTTGATCTGTGCCAGCTCTGCTGAATATTCCCAGGTGTGCTAATAAGACCATTAATATGTTATCTATTTTACTGGACCTTTGGAAGAAAAAGATGGAAACAAAACATACCACTTAGGCTTCCTGCAAGAGCTATTATTAAACCAGCCCAGTGTTGTTTTCTTTTCCCGAGATGATAAGCCTAGTTGTCTATTCTAATTCAAGTCGGAAAGTAAGATGGCATTGTGTGGCCTTCAGTCTCTCTCCTATTTGTACATGTGTCTCAGGAGATGAATTATTTATGGTAATGCAATTCTAGAATTGAAGGAAAAAGTGCATTAGACATTCTTTCCCCTAAAGAAGCCGCAGTCTGTCATTAGGACACTAGGTGGTAGTCTCAGTCCAGAAACATTTCAATGTATGTTTGACATTGCAGTGACAATAAGTAGGGGCTGTTTCAGTGGGGTTTGCTCCTTGCAATACAAGATTTGAGGTAAATCTGTTGTGATGTGGAAATGTTATTCAAAGCTGAACTCTCTGCAGTTAGGTTCAAAAGCTGGTAACCTATTCAGAGCTCATTTCCAGAAAAGGACATCTCAGGTATGGTAATTTTGCAGTTAACCATTACTGATCTACTTGAAAACCAGTGAAATCTCTATTTCTGATGGTGTGAGGACAAATTCTGATCAAATGAGAAACGCAGCCTGTAGGTATCTCAATGACTGGGGTCAATGGGATGTTTAATACATGTTAGTCTCTCTCTTTTTTCTCCCCCCCCGCCCTTAGTTTGGAGCACATGTATGAGCAAGTGTCACCTGAGACCATGGAAATGTCTTAGCTTGTAGTTTATTATGTGAAGTAGTCCTATTTCACATTTGGAATGGAAAAACTGTGACCCATGGAGCCATTTTATAATATATGATATTATGTTGGTATCTTCTACTTTGCATAAATCATGAAGCACTCACTGACTTGCATTCTTTGTTGGTAGGGCTCCAATATGCTTTCACTTCCAGCCTATTCTTTGAAGGAGGTGGGCTAGAAACTTTAATTTGTATCTTCCATAGCCAAGCCCCAACACTGTCTACCCTCTCTTTCACCTGCTTCTCCTGAAAAGTCAGAATTTTTAAGGCTTAATTTACAGTTATTGCAGGTATATTCACAAAAAACAAACCCCACATATGCCATTAAGCTTTCAAGAACAGAAGAATTCAATAGCAGCACTGAGGCAGAAGAGACTTAGTTGACTTCATTCCCCACTGACAAATATTCAGGCTATTCTAGATGTGCTGGCTGAGGATGGAGCTTCTTCCAGCTTTCCCTGAATCAAAGAAAGGATTCCCTTTGACACCAGTAATGTTAAGAAGGACTCACAGCTGTGTTCCTGCTTGCTTTGTTCAGTTATGTTTCAGTATGAGGTTAAGAAAAAAAAAAGTGTGTGGGATGTGGAAATAACCGGTTTTAATTATTAGATATCATAGATTGACTGAGAAATGAATCCAATTCTCACTCTGCTGAGGGCCTGGGAATAGAAAGCAAGGTGAAATCAGGCATACGTTACTCCTAACGTGACCATTTCAGTTTCAACAAATTGCAAACTAGTATTGATTTCTATACATAAGCTATGAACAAAAAAAGAATTACAAAACTTCTCAGCAGCCTGAAAAGCCAATATCGACCAAACTAGAATGGCATTTAGGAGGGCGATGCTCAGTTGATGAAAATAAATAGCAGTAAAATAGCTTCTCACTTGTAATTTTTATCTAATATTGTATCAGGTCTGTAATCCTTTGCAAGTGTCATCTAATGCATCACTGGTGACTGCAGAAATGTGCAGAATTAATAAAGAAGGTGCCTGGATGTGGAATAGCCACCCACCTCCAATCTTCCTGAAAGGTTTCAGTGTGATGTATGATATTCCTCTGATGAAAGTATAAAATCTATTAGTTCACAAAGTGGGTCTTATTCTTGAGTTCCATCAAAAGAAGCCCTTTGCTTGAGGCCTTGGTTTCATACCATGGATTTGTCTTTATCCCAACGTGCATCTTCAGCTGTGAAACACTGTGGTCATACTATAGCACTTCTAACAGGAGTGGGTACGGGGTTGCAAACATGTGGATTAGAATCAAATCTGGTTTAATACTTTGCTACCTTTAAATACCTGAAGCAGAGGAAGGGAGTAATGGATAGTAGGTGGGTGTGAATTGCCAGGCTGCACGTGAAGGGATCTCTAGCAGGAAGAGGAGTAGAACATGGATATGGGTATTTGGATGCTGTGAAATAAATTGGCATGTCAAAAAGCCAAAAATGTGACATACATTCCCTAGAGGAGTGTTGGATTGGTTACTCTGGAGATCCCTTCTTGTTGTCCTGCCCCTAGAATGTCACTGTCACAGCATGAGACAAGCATCAATAGTTTTTAAGGAACAGAAGGAGAAAGTTTTTCTTGCTAACATGGGCCAATCAATATTTTGCATTTATCAACCTTCCTTGACTATGTTTTGGTTTCTCCTCTGTTTTAGAGCAGGAGAGCCTGGGTGGGTAGATGGGGGAGACCAAGGGGGTGGACATCAGCAGAGCACAGCATGTGGGATCAATCTGTTGAAACATGCAGGTGCAAAGACAACTTCCCACTGTCATCCAGAAGGAAAGAGCCTGTGGAACAAGTATTAGGTCTCTGAATGCATCTGCCCAGTGTTCAACACATCTAATGTTCTGGTTAAACCTGAGCCTTCTGGTCCCTCCTTCCTTCAACAGGTCCCAGGTCTCCCTCAGTTTCAGCAGAAAGTGAGACCCATCAGGATGTTCTTGTCTCCCTGGAGCACTCCCCAAAATGTTAGGCTCTTTAAAGGGAATTTAACCAATAATCCTTAGCTCCTTCAGTAAGCTGCTCTACTGAGATGAGAAATTCCTACTAGGCAAATGCCACTGTAATTTTTAGGCTCAACAGGCATAAACCAGGTTGTTGTACTGATTCTGCGAGGATGTAAGTTCTTGCGAAGTATGGGAGGCGGTTATCTGCAGTAGGATACTGGTGTTTCAAGTTCCATACATTCTTCACCAGCCTGGAGCTTGATTCTTTATCTAGTTGTGGCCAATTGCAAGCAAGATTGGCTCCGCTCATGGGTGACAAATATTACTGTTTAGCTGGTATCATAGTTTAAAAAGGAATTAAACTGAGCAGTAGGTGTTGCACACAAGCAGACAAAGAAAATGCTCAGGAAGCCCCTCTCTGTATCTTCAGATCAAGATGAACTTTGATAAACTTGGTTACTAAAAAACCAAGCAAACTTTTTCCTCTTCTGACTTGCAAATTAAGATAAACTCACATTATCAAGTCTGATTGGAATTTATTTTCAGCTGAAGAGTTCACCACAGACTTAAAAGACTAAAGCCAAGATCATAATTGCATATTGTGGACTGCCCCGCTGCAAAAGTTTGCCTGATTTCAAAGCAAAAATCGACTTAGTGAAAGGAATTTTTTGTACTAAATGAACAGTTAGAAATTCAGAAAATGATGTTTCTCATTCAAATGCAGAAAGGATTTTGATTCTGATCCCTTCTCCCTCCCTTCAAAACGCTATTTACCTACATCAGAGTCTAATAAGGTTAATGTGTTAGATGTTCCCCCAGTGTAAATTGTATCAGTGGGAAGAATACTGCCTGAATAGAGTCCTCCAGCTCTATTCATTTGCTTTCAATGTGTCAAATTAATTTTGCCACATGGGTAATAAAAGCTGTGCTTCTGTGTATTTATGTAAACATTGTATGATTTAGAAAGTGTTTATGATTTCTTTCAACAATGAAACTTAAACTGTGCACAGTCCAATACCAGTGAGTAATTTCAGAAGCGACTGAGGCATGTAATTGAGTTTGTCAGTGTAATTGTATTTTGGAATAGATTGTGGTACGTTTTTTTTAGTTGTTAGTGAGTCTCGTATTTAGTGTGCTGATTAATTCTATTAGAGGAGTTAATTAGACTGAGAAGGTGGGGGTGAGAATGGATACAAATCACTTTAAAGCACTGCATTTAACTCAGAGTTGATTATTCTGTGCACAGAGAAATGCCGCCTCTCCCCGTTTTGAACTCATGTCTGTGATTAGAGCTCATCAGCGCAGCCCTGCGCCTGCCGACAAGGACAGACAATGAGTATGGATGCAATTCTCTCTCCTTTCAAGTGTGAATTTCCAAAGTGAGGCACCGCAGGGTACAGAGCTGACCTGACTTAAAAAATAATAAGCTCCTGTGCATACTCCGCAATAATAAAAATAATAATTACAATATCTGTATTTCTGGCACAGCCTCCCCATATTGTTTCCTGTAAAGAATAAAAGGCGATACAGAATAAACAGGCACCACTTAAGAGCATTCTTTGGCTTTGCAGACTCCAGAAGAGCTTGGGCTCAAGTCTTGGCATGGGGGATTTGGATTTTCCCCTGCAAAAAGAAGAAACTTGGATGCTGGGGGTCTGGCAGCTGTAGCATCTGCCCTGGAGGCACTTGAGTGGGGTGCTGAATGCAGAGCTCTGCTGGCATCTCCAGGCAGCAGCCGGCACATCTTGCCCCCAGGCAGCTGCACGGGCCCTGCCTGCGCCATGGATGGGTGCTCTGCAGAGGAGCTGCTTTGTCTAGAAGAGGGGGTTGAACTTGCAGCTGTGTTAGAAAAGATTTGTAGATCTGACCCAGAGCCTGGGCTGGTGGTAGACATGAACTATTTTTGGAGAGCATCACTAGCCCCGGGATGGCACAGGGAGGAGAGTGGACAGACATTAATTCTCCCTACCTGTTGACCAGGTGCTGTGCCAAAACCAGTACAGCCTTAGGAGTTGGCTGTGGAGGAGCTGATGTGGCTCCATCTTCTGCATCTGACCTAGTGTGGACCAAGCCAGTTCAAAGTATGATCAGGCTGAGCTCAAGCCCTTCTTACCTCTCCATCCCCAAAGCACTTCTAGGTGTGAGATGGGAGGGCCTGAGGAAAGTGAGGGTAGAGAATTAGAACAGCCTCCTCTAAAGCCAAAGTATGTGAAATAAATCTAGAGAGAACAGACTTTTCAGCAGCAGTGTGTAATTTTTTAGTCACCTGGAAGATTTATGACTAGGCAAACAAAAGATGCTGTCAGAAGAGTATTAAAACATGCCTTGAGGCATCATCTCAGCTGGACAAAAGTGAGGTCCCTTTATAAACTAAGTGTATGTATTGGGAGCTGGTAAAATTTTCTGGAAAACAGTCTCAGTCTGAATAGATGCAAAGGAAGGATACTGTCAAATGAAGCAGCAGTCAGGACTACACAAAACCCAGGCCTGTACATTTTCAATAAATGGTGACGCTGTGTCAGGGAACTGCTCCCAGGCTGCCTGGTCAGGCCCTTACAGCACTGTCAGTAAAAATGCCACTTATCTTCCAACTCCTTCCATGTACAGATAAAGCAGCCGTGGTCAGTACAGGGCATATTTTAATAAGATTCAGAGTGGTAACATCTGGCAAATTCACATGTCATATGCTACTTCTTCCCCATGTACAAACAGCCTGTGTTCCCATGCTTTTGTGTTTCCCTTAGATAATGGCTTTTCTGCAACAGAATACGAGTGATAGGTTATCGGCTGGGAATGGCAATGCGTCTCGCAATGGCACGATATGAAGAAATGATCAGAAACTTTCCTGGTTGGGAAAATTCACATCGGAAGGCAGCTCTGATAATCCTATCGAGAAGAGAAGAGCTGGCAAGTCTTTTTCACTGCAAAACAGAAGGAAAGGGAAGAGGGCCCTGGAAAGTCACAGGAGGGTGAACAAGAACTTCTTGTCATCAGCCTCTTTCCGCTGTTCCTGGGAAGGACCTCTCGGCTGCCTCTCACCAAAGGGTTGTGCTCCACAATGTCAAAGAAAACATGGAAGATGTCTCACAGCCAGGGCCGAGATGAGACTGAAGTATCTCGGTAAAGGTTTAGAGGTGCATGGAGAGGGAAGGCTGTGGGACCCTCATGCAGAAGACCAGCAGTGTAGCTGCCAAGGGGTGTCATGTGCTGTTGGGATAAAATAACATCAGCTTTGGGTTTGGCTGCTGGATTCAGTGGCTATTACAGAAACGGTTCCAGGCTTTGGGTGTCTACAGATGTACATAGATGCCTCTGGGGATAGTCTAAAATGTTCAGGAAGGGTAAGTCTCTGCAATCAACAGGATTTCTGAACCTGAAAATGTTTAGGCACTACTGAGACTCTCTGGATCTTGTTTTATCTCAATTTGTATCACTGTAATCCCAGCCTGGTTTGATTTAACAACTTAGCCCAACGTTTAGGCCTACAATTATTTTAGTCACCTCTTGTGCTTGGTTATAATCCAAAAATCAAGCGTTGCATACAGATGGGCTTTGCACTTGTCCAGGATGAGGTATAACCTGTGCTGGCCTGATGCTGCTCTAATGTAAGAGAATCTTCAGCTGAGCATCCATCAATGGTACAGGGCACCGAGTCTCTCCACACATTTATGCAGAGCTTTCCAAACCCTTTCAGTGCATGGGCCTCTGCAGCTTTTCCAGATCTTGTTTTTAAACCTGCTATCCACAACCTTGTTTGTGTCTTCTGACAGACCCCTCTGGTGCTGCTGGCTGAAAACCTCACACAACCGCAGCCCTGCAAAATAGCCAGTCCCTGAGTGACACAGCTACTTTTGACTCTACGTCAGCAACGGCAGCATTTTGACAGCTAACGTGATGAGCCACAGCACAGCAGTGAGGAAGAGAGCTGGGTCTGCAGGGCGCTGATAGCTTGACTGGGCAACACCAGCTCGTGGGTCCTCAGCCAGCAGAAGAGATGCAAGTGTCCCCTTGGAGATCTCAGCTTGCTGGACACATGGTGAGTCTTCTGGAAAGAGGTAGTGGAGCTACGAAGCTGTCAAAGACACTCACCCGTACCAATAATGCTGGCAAGCATTACCCCACGTGTACTTTGGGTTTTGTTAGCAGAGCCAACCTGCCGAATGGAGCTGGGTGCGGACAACGCCCTGTTCCCTGCTCTTCTGGAGCTGCTGTTTCACTTCCCTCCAGGGGCATTGCCGAGGGTTTGACTTGCAACCAGTGACTCAGTTAATAGAAAATGGAAAACAAAGACTGAGGTTAGGCAGCCTTCCTCCCTCACTGCTGACCTCCTCCTTAGGGACGGGGCAGCACTCACCCTGCCTCTGTTTTGGATTTAGGGATGGGACTCTCTGAGGAGCAATTACCTCCATCCACTCTACTGCTCCTGGCCCTGCAGAAGGGGAAGATGAAGCAGGACTTCATGTGGCTTTACAGGACATAGATGGCAGTGTGGAGTGGTGGCAAAAAGGGACATGCAGGAGTTTTGGGGCAGGCACTATGTGCCCCAGCAGCTAGTCCTTAGGAAAGTCTGTACTCCCTTCAGCCCTCTGCTCCCTGTCCCTGTGCTGCCATCCATATACTATGGTTTCTTTGTCCTTCTCTGAATAGCCAAAACAGATTGGGAAAAAACATTTTTTGAATTAAATGATAATAAAAATGAATTATATCAAGTCCACAGAGCGAAGCACACAGCACAGTTTTTTAGCAAACTATTATTCTTACAGCTTACATTTAAAAAATAGTTGTAGTTTACATGCTGAAATTCAGCTGTTCAGATAAATCTTTAAGCTCTTCAGTGGCATGTCCCAATAGGTGGATTGTTTCGGCTGCAGTGGCTGTTCTATATGTCATTGCAAGCACTTCCCATCAGCTGTGCTCCCTGGGAGCTGGAGAAGGAATTTAGCTGATAAAAACACTGAGCTGAGGAAAACAACTGGCAATGAACTAATTTTATAAAATACTGCTCCTTGTCTGTACCAAAACAATTCCAATTTATTTCTGCCAGGAGGCTGATGGAGCTGAGCAGTGGAGGTGAGGGTCACCCTTGAGCCAGAGACACGTTCCTCTGCCAGGGACCAGGGCTACTGTCCTGGCCGGGCACTGCTGGGCCATGGCATCAGCATGGAGGATCCCATCATGATGGAGCAGGGAGGAGTCAATGTCCAGTTCTCCAAAACCAAGAAATTCAAAGAAATCCAGTTTTAATTGAGTCTTTCCTTACAAAGGTCCAGCAAAATAGCCTGAGGGGTCATGCTGGGCCTCCACCAGGATGGCCTTGGTCTCCTGCTGGTCCATACTGGTTGGAAGGGGAGGGACAGTGGGTCCAGCACTAATGATGCACCCAGTCCTTCTCTGAGGAAGGGACAACTCACCCCATGTTTCATTAACACTGGCTGCAGCCTTTGAAAGAGTCCAGATCTGTTAATCCTCTTTTTTAAACAGAGGAAGGCACTAAATCACCAGAATGACTCAAGCAATTAGGTGGCCGAAGGAACCCAGTGTCCCAGTTCCAGCCGCTCTGCTGGAATGTCAGGGATGCTCCTCTGGGACCATTTGGTAATGCACAACTGTCTGGGCAGCTTAGGGCCATCCTGTTGCAAACTTTTTCTTAACTCTGCTTCCTGAGTCAACTAAGTCATTGCATCAGCCCACAAAATGAGCTGAGAACAGATGTGAGTGAGTCCAGTGTCAGGGGTTTGGACTAAAACCACAAATGCAGGCATAATTAAGATTTTCCTCCATTTCTCTTATGTGCTAAATGGAAATATTAGATTAACTCAGCTGTGCTGTAAGACTAACTGCAGAGAGTCTCTGGAAGATATGTTCACATGGAAAAGGTCACTATGTTGCCACTGGATCATTATTTCACTTACTTTACTCAGGAGTTAAAATGCACAGTTTTCTGTCTTTCCCAGACCGTTCGTCTTCAATTGTCCAGGCAGTCAATAAGGCAGAATAAATGAGGATCATCAGAAAGTTTTACAGTTTAAGGCTTTCTATCATTATGCAAAATCTACATCTTCATTAATCACTTTTTTCCTTAATGAATTTGGGGACTAGTGTTTCTGCTGCTAAGTACTCAAAGGAGTTATTAAATCTCTGGCTGTCTGGTTCCCCCATCTGTTTCCATAAAAATTTACTGCAATTAGTATTTCAGCAAAACTTCTAAAAACTGCTAGATTTCTTAAGAACAGGGAATGCTACTCTAAGTGTGAGGGGGAGCTTGTAGTGTCTGAGTGGCAAAAAAATATCCAAACCCCACATTAAACCAGCATTCCCTGTAGTTTTCGGGAGGGTTAAGGCAGCAAAAGTGAGATCGACAAAATGAGAAGAAGCTGGAAAAACTGCTGCCCATCCAGGTCCAGCTGTCCGCTGCTGGCTAGATGTTAGGATAATATTTAATTCATTTTTCTGAAGGAGGCAGCTCCAGAAGCACATGCAACAGCCAAGGAAGAGGGTAGAGGTCTGCAGCACAGCTACTGAGCACGCAGAGGGGCTATGGGGCAGCAGGCAATGGGGCAGCAGCTGGAGTCCAGTACCAGTCCTGGGGGTACGTACTGGGCACGGGACTCTGCTCCCTTGCGCAAGAGCCCCTGGCCACTTGGTGTCAGGGGGCCTCTCAGATTTTACCAGGCTGAAGCTGTGGCCAAAAGCATCGCTGCCTTGTCCCTGGCAGAAATAAACCGTAGAATATAAGCCTGTGCTGCTGCAGGAGTATGGCAGGAGCCCTCGCCTTAGTATGTACACGTGTCCGGTGTCTGAGGAGGCTGGTGGCAATGCCGTCTCCTGGAGCAGGACCCGTGTCATGTCCTTGCACTGCATAGAGCCAGACCGCTCTCCTGTGTGCTCACATGGCCCCAGGAAAGGCCCTTTGCTCCGCACTAATTTCACAGTTCTGCAGCTGTTTGTAATAAAATGGGACAAACAAGTTTTTGATGGCCAAAGGGTTATGTTTTGTTCCTAATTTCTGAATTAACAGGTTCCCCCTCTGCCACGCTGTGCTCCCGTGGTGCAGTAAAGCCTCTTGGGTGCTGTATGTGGCCGTATCATTGAAATTCCCCCTCAGATCAATTACGTACCTGCTCAGTATCAAATTAAAGGGATCCTTGAGTCTTTATTTTCACTATATTTATGCCAGGATAAATTTTTGCAGCTGATAAATTTCCATCTGCTTTTCACAACAGTGGGATGGGCCCAGTTTCTCAGGAAGGAAGCGTCGCAGGGTGTTGTCCGAGCTGAAGCAAAAACGACAATACGGGAAGGGCTGACTGGAAGGGGTTGGCTCCGATGCGCCAGAATTGCCCAGGAGAAAGATAATAAACAGAGTGAGGAGAGCAATTGCTTTAATAAATAAACCGGAACATGTGTGCGACTGATACCGCCAGGGGCTGATATATGCCAAGAAGTCTGTTTTTAACATCTGCTCTTCAGCAGCCTTAATATGTTATGACCAAATCAATATATATTCTGCTGCTGGTGTCAAGACGTCTGATAGGAGCTAGAGACTGGGGAGGTAAATACATGCACACTAGCATATAGACATGCATGCATATACATATACAGGCATTTTTGTCCATGTGTATTGTATTAGTGGAAGGATTAAAAATGTGAAATCGATTCAAAATGGTGCTTAAGGAGCCCTGACAAAGAGGACCCATCAGTGGCCAATATTTGTTCCCTATGATCTCCCTTTTTTGCAGTGTATAAGCTAAAGGATTGCTACGTTGTTGGCAGCTCATGTCCCGCTCAGTGCATCCACAGATGCAATACGTTCTTTATCATACTGTAGTTAAAAGGCTTTTCATCTCTTGCCCAGGCTTTTACGTGCTGCAAAGGCTGAGGGAAGCAGGTGAGGTGCTGTAGGCGTAATGGTCATTTTAAAAGGCACTCTTACCAGCCTGCAGACATGGGTAGGGAAAGGCAGAGAAAGAGAGGAGCAGGGAATGAAAAAGGAGATGAAAGGAGGGGCTGAGTGAAAACCTGGCACCACCAAGCTGCTCTGGTGCTGGCAGAGTCAGCAGTGGCACAGACACAACTTCTACCCTCTCCTCTGCTGCAGGGTATTGTACTCACAGTGCTGGGGAAAAGCACCACATGGCTGTTCCTCAGCATCCCCAGTTCACCCTCTAGCCCCTGAGCTTCAGCCACAGCTGAAAGCAGGCTTGGGAGAAGGTCCAGGACCATGAAAAAGCTGAAAACAGGGTTGAGCAAAGGTATGGGACCACGAACATCCATTGCTTAGGTGCAGTCAGGCACTTCCTTTGCCTGGGCTAGGTTTTTCTGCTCAGCCCCTCTTCTTTGCTTGCAGCAGAGATGCTGGGCAGCACCTCTGGTGTTTTCTCACAAGGAAAGTACGCGAGAAAACGGATCTCTTTCTTCACTCAACTTACTTCGCGAGCTCAGGGGGAGTCCACTGAAGGACTTAGCACAAAGGTGACTGTTTGGCCTGCAGCATTAAGCTGAACTTATTCATTTAAGACAGGACAGTGGCTTGGAAGAACAGGAGGTTGTGACCTCTCTGAAGCAGCAGCAGTTCTTCTGACAGAAGGTGATAAATGAAGGAGTCATTGCCACTGAGTGTATCTGAAAGCTTTGCACTGAACAATGTGAAAAATGCTTGCTATGAGCCCAAGAACCTTTACATCAAGAGACCTCCTGGGCACATGTGGGGAATAAGGTCTCCTTTTAAGTGCTGTCATCAGTAGGTTGTATGGGGATAGTAGTAACTCTAAAAGCATGCTTCATTTACTGCAGATGTCTGATTTTTTCCCTCAATATCGCTCCAAAGTACCTAATTTAATGACAGACGTGGACTTGGAAAATGAGGAACTTTCAGGTTTTGTGTTTATTTAGCCACTTACCAGCACACCAGCTGGAAACAGTAGATTTCAGATGATCTTTATTTCTCTCCAAATGGCTGAGTTCTTTCAGAAAGCCAGGTACTCTGCTGGGTGTTACTATAATAACTGCTCACAGTCCAGTCTTTGCTATATTACAGCTGAAATATGCAACTGTGGCTCCTGCTTCTTCCAGGAATCAGAACCCAAGTTTTCAGGAATTCATTCCTAGGACAGCAAACTGGCCTGCCTTAGGCTTCACACACATCGCAGGCTTTGGAGGAATGGTGGTCAGAGAGCCATACTGGGAACAGGAGTGCTAGTAATGTCAAAGAAGTCCACTTGTTTGATCATGTCCCAGTATGAAACCAAGAAGTGATCCTTGATAAACACAACAGAGCCTAAATTAAAATAAAGTACTGATAGCCCACCAGATTATTGTAAAAAATGTAAGGTAGGACCAAAAAACCCAAGGAGCTCCCTTAAAAATCAAAGGAGGTTGAGAAATATAATACCTTCATGCTTTTATTTTTGCCTGTAGAGCTTTGAGCTTTTCACTCAAATGAAAATGAAGACTAAATTAAACGAAGACTACTCTAACATTGCCTGTCTCTGGGGACTGAGGCGGTTCAGAAAAAAAATCACAGCATTGCAGGAGAGCTGTAATAAATTTGCTGGAGTTGGCAATCCACTTTGATGTCAGTCACCGTGCTGCTGAGGGCAGATGTTACGGGACAGGACAGCACAGTGCTTCCCACCTGCGAACATCCTTCGCAGAGGATGTTGAGTTGCCTGAAGGCGGTTACTGACGCTGAGAACATGAGGGATCATCACATCCTCCGCTGCTACATCCAAAAGTCATCCCAAGTGATACGCTCGCAGCCAAGGAAATCTTGAATTGAAGCCTGCCAATTTTCCAGCTCTGCATGCACTATACTGCTCTCCGACATTTACCCCTTATCCCTCCCCCAGAATCGTTATTTCCCTTAATTTCAAGTGTGGCTTCCTGCTGGGTGAGGATTGTGTGGGGACTCTGGGCCAAAATCCTCCTTGCAACTTTTGAAACCACTGTGTATTTGAAAGCTCTTTGCGGAGGGAGGGAAGGGGCTCAGAGACACAGATATGAAGTACAAAAGCATTTCTGACGGCACTGGAGTGACAAACGGCACTTTCCTTTCCAGGAAGGTGAACACACTTCCCGGGAACTGACAGAGAGCTGTCCCTGGCCAGGAGGTTTTATTCCTTTCCCTGTGCATTGCTCCCATCTGCTGACCCCAGGAACAGCCCACACAAAGTCTGTGCAGGACCGTGTCAGCAGGACACTGCAGACACGAACTGAGGAAAAACCCCAAGTGACTTCAGAAATGTTTTTCCCTCAAAATACCTTTTTTTTTCCCCAGTGGACACAGGTGTGCGTTCTGCACCAGCCACACCGGGGTGGCCACCCAGGCCCAGCTGCGCCTCAAGGGCAGCTGGAAGAGCCTCTTTCCCCCCTTTTTCTGGCGCGGCACGGCTGCTCGCGCACAGCAAATCACCATTACGTAATAACTAATTAACGCTTAGTGATAACCGATGCGAGTTCTCACCCTCACAGCGCTAACGCTTCAGTGCCAGACCCAGGGCTTGGCGTCGCTGCCCGCCGTGCGCATGCGCAGCAACCTTGCACAGGCGCAGTGAGTCATACACCCGCCTGACCGCGGGTCAGGGGCAGCAACATGGCTGCGCCCGTGTGCACGCCGGGGGCACGGCTAGAGCGGGGGGTCTAGTCCCGTCCTGCGGTGGGAAGAGCCGGTCTGTGCCGCGCCGTGTCGCTACCCTGCTTCGGTACTCCTGCATGGAGCCGCGGGAGTCCTGGGCGGCCTTGGCGGTGAGTGCGCGGGCCCGGGCCTGCCCGTTGCCAAGGCGACGGGACGGCCTGGGCTGCCGGCCCCGCAGGCCTGAGGCCAGCGCCGCGCTGAGGGGCGGTGGGAGTGCGCCTTGTTCGTCCTCTCTTGGCTTCGACAGCTGCCCCGGGGCCGCGGAGAGGCCGTGACCCTGACGGCAGCCCGGCGGCGCTGCTGGGTGTGTGCTGTGTGAAGCGTGTGCTTCGCGCTGCGTTTCCCGTCCTAAACCCTCCTTTTCAACGTGCGCTCCCAGTATGTCGCCTGCAAGCGCGTAAGGCCGCCAGTCCCCATAGCCGGGGACCGTCTGGGAAGTATCTGGCACTCGCTCTGGGTTCAGTGTGGAAAAGCACGGACGTGGTGCCCTGGGCTAGCGTGAGGAGAGCCGTGGGCCTGGGCCTGCTGGGGGGGTCCGCTCCCGGCCCCAGTGCTCCAGGGGCACTCGGCTGCCAGCAGCAACATCATGGGCCAATGCATTTGAGTTAGGTCCTGGTTTTATTTAATCGTTTTGCTGGAATTAAGTTTTAAGATGTATGATCAACTCCTGGTAATGGTTTTTCAGCTGTTTGACTTCTGATAATGCTGCTGTGACTGAAAGATGGGGGAGAAGGTGCCTTTTAGCTGTCATCATCTAAAAATCATTACTGTTTTTCTGCAGATGGTGTAAGCACGCAGGTATTGTCACCCTCTGGCAGGTGGTCTGTTAGCTGCTTCATGAATTTAAATGACATTTAAGATACAGACCTTTGAAAACTAAAGAAGCAATTAGTAACTTTTCATGTTTTAACAGATGGCTAGATTAAATCTGATCAATGTTATTTTGAGCAGATAAGGATTTTGGTGAAAAAGAGTGAAGAAAAATCAATGCATGCAAAATAGCCAAATAGATTAAAAGAGTAATTAACTTATTGATTAAAACTTTAGTAGTAGATAGTGAACACCTCTCTGAATCTTGTTAGCCCTGAAAAAAAAAAGTTAGACACATGTGATTTGTTTTTGCGCAGAGTTAAAAATCTGTGCAGCTGTTTCTTGTGTGGCATTCTGTATAAGGTAGACTTCAAACTGTGTTTTCTGTCCTATATAATATTACATATTTTTTTTCTATTTATTTCAGGTTCTTTCTCCTGTTTTTGACAAATAATTCTTGTCTACAAATCAGCCATATTCTGGGGAATTTTTTCATCTTTCTGGATATAATCTGGAAACAGAGACACCGGAAAAAGATGGAGCTTTAGCAGAAACTACTTTCAGCTAAACCTTCCTTTTTCCCTTACTACTTTGAAAACATCTTTGTTTAATGTGATTTTTTTTTTCTATAGAATTTTGTCAGCAAAATAAAGAAATTTTACTTTAAGCTTTGATCAACAAAAGAAATCGGGGAGTAACACTTTAAATGAAGAAGCTTGCCAGGAAAATGTGAATATGCTTTCTAGAGATGCCTACAGGGGAAGCAGAATTGCTTCTGTCTTTCCTTGATCTTATCACACAACTTCCTACAGGGGTTGGTCATTCTGCACTGTGACATTTCAATAAGTGGCATTCACTGTCTTGCTTTCATGGGGTCAGTGTTGCATGGCTTTGCTTGTACTATTCAAAACATCAAGATTGTTTGGAAAATGCCTTAAAAATGGGTGAAAAGTTGTTGTATCTATTACTGTCTTTTGTTGAAGCTTCATTGTAATAGCTGTAGAAGCTGTTGAGGTCTGTGTAAGACTATCAGTTTATAATTTGACCTCAGAAAGGATACAGTCAGTAGTGCTTTGGTTTAGGCATGCCTCAGTTACTCGTATAAGCACCACAGCTTCACCCCTATGAATATTGATGCACTTTACTCAATGATTTTGTCTTGAAGGCTGGTGGAGTTGCTGGTGTCTGTGTTGACTTGATCCTTTTTCCCCTGGATACTGTAAAAACCAGACTGCAGAGTCCCCAAGGATTTAGGAAGGCTGGTGGCTTTCGTGGCATCTATGCTGGTGTTCCTTCTACTGCTATAGGATCCTTTCCAAATGGTAACTTTCTTTGGATTATGCTTTGTCTTCTTTAAGTGAGAACTTATGTAGTATAGGACATTCATGTCCGTGGGTGGTGCTGCTGCAGGAAAAGCAACCCTTACTCCTTGGAAGCGTTCCTGGATATGTCTTATAAGCCTGCCCTTACCTGCAGGGGCACCTTAAAGTGTTTCCAGGTGCCAAAGAGGACTGGAGTCTTGCTTGCCTTGGACACTTTTGTCATGGCCCACTCTTTCACTGCATTGGAAATGAATGAAAATTCAAAGTGCTTGAGGACTGTAAGTCTTTGAGCTAATTGCCCTGGGGATGCTATGCCTGTTTCTTTTTTCCTGGAAACAACTACAACACTTAAAATGAGAAAACATCACGAATGCTTTTGAAAGTGAAGCTTTAAAAAAGTAAATGCTTGTAGTCCCTGCAGAGAAAAGGCATCTAAAATTGCTGGTGCCTTTGTCCATTTTGTCTTTGTAGGAAGAGATAAAAAAGCAGCAAGTTGTGCTGTCAGTAGTAAATGTGAGGAGAACTTTACTGACAGATCCAGTGACACCTTCAGATATTTGATGTCCTTCATAAGATGATATAAAAAAAATTCAGTTCTTTATCTTGTCTGCTCTGTTATCTGCTTTTGAGGTGATAAGCATCTTTTGATTAGCAGAAGGCAATTCACATAGCCCTTCTTTACAATTAAAATCTGTTCCCCTGCAAGACATGTCATTTTTTCAGACTTTCCATCTTCAAAATCAGAACTGTGGCTTTATCTTTCCAGCGTATCACTGAGAATTGAAATTATCTTTAGGAGAAGGAGTACCCCTGAAGGAGGAAGTGCCTTTGTAGTTGACTGTTGCAGTGAATAAACACAGCTTATATTGCAAATGCTCAGTTTAGTTTTATATGTTTCTTGTTCACTGGACAGAACTTTTAAGAGTCCTTCAGAAGCTTAGAAGATTTTTTTTATGGAGCTAAAGTGCAAAATATTAAACTGATGATAGCTAGGAAGAAGCTATTAATAACTTCTACTGAAACAGTTTTGCGCAACAGAGTAGCAGACTTCTGTCAAGTACCTCGATTTTTGGGTTGTTTTTTTCTTTCTTTTCTTTTCAATTAATCAACTGATTTCTTTTGTGTTTGGTACATCCCCTGTTCTGTCTGTTGTCCCCCATCTCCTCCCCCCCAAAAAAAAATCATCCATCCAGTACAAGCAATTGACCTCCTATCTATCCTTCCTATTTATGAATATGGAAGATACCATTTTTTAAAAAAACTACTAGACATGCATGACTAATCAACACATCTTTCCTTATCTCAATACTAAATATTGCCTGAAGTCCTGACACTTCAATGTTAATGGGAGGTTTCCTAGTGATAGCTGGGAGCATGAAGTTCTGAAGGAACTATCCAACAGATTGTGTTGATACTGTTGTACTGTTTTGGGGCAAAAATATCCTGTCTTCAACTATAGTTGCAGAATAATAGGTAACAAAATCCGCCTCTAAATGTTTTTGTGCTAGTTCTGTGATGGAGGAGCAGTTAAATGACTGCATGTATTCTTGAATTTCAGCTGCTGCGTTTTTTATCACCTATGAGAATGTGAAATCCATGCTGCACTATGGCTCTACGCCTCACTTGACTCCAGCAACACACATGGTGGCCGCCTCCCTTGGGGAAGTGGTAAGAAAGAAATTCCTATGTTGTATGTCTGTGGGAGGAAAGGAAACCACCAGGTTTGGTGTTGTATCTTACTCTTGAGTGTTGACCATCTTTGTTCTTGTGACAGTTACTACAAAAATATTACTTGCTCTCTGTGGGTTCAGCTTTGATTCCCAAGTAATTTTTATTCTTCTGTAGAAACAATACTGATTAGATTGAATGGGACTTAGCCAGGGAACTTAATTTAACATACCAAGAGCATGAAGATAGGTGAATGCAGCACATACTAACCAGTCATCAGCAACCAAAGAACAGTTGGCTACAGATGACTCCTTGTGTGATTATAGAACCTGTTGCCTGTTTTTTTTTTTTCCAAGGTGATCTGTAGTCTCATGACCCTTACAGCTCAGGCACTTACTGCTTTCATTTTCAGGCTGACAAATGGAGATGCAGCATAGTTAAATGAGTTGCTCAGGGCCATGAGCATGTGCTTGGCTCTTGCTACTCTAAGGCCAGAGAAATATATAGTGATAGCCGTTGAAATGGCAATCTGACTTTGTGGTGTGGAAACAGCGCTGTTGTAACAGCTATTTTTCAGCTAATAAGATTCTGCTTTTTGCTAGCTTTTCTTCTCCTCTTGGTGTGATGGGAGAACTAAGCTGTAAAATAATTGAGATAGGGATTTAGAGATTTGCTACAACAAACCTGTAATAAAAATAGCACAAGGCAAGATCTTCTCACATTTTTATATAAAGTCTTAGCCGATCAATAGAAATATATAAACCATTTTAAATTGCATCAGAGTGAAAGTTATAATTATAGTTTTATTGATTAGTCATTAAGTTTTAATCAGGGCATAACCACTGGGACTATTATTTTGTGAGCAGTTTTTTAATACGTACTTTTCTTCCTTTGTACACTTTAGTAATTACTGTGATATAAATTGCTTTTAAATATGAAATAATAAGCCAAAGACTCTATCATTTTAGGATTCCCAAGGCATCTCTTTGCATTTCCAAACTGTCTTTTTACAAAATGGAGAAATTAAGATTTAGAGCAAGAAACTGACATTGGATTTCTAGGTTTGCTGCTACTTCACTGGTGGGCATAAATGAGTCAACTACTTTCTTGTGTATCAATAAAATGTGAGGATGTGCTAAGGGTAAAGGTATGTTGATGCTGACTAATCTGTATTTTGAATGTGACCCAGTAAAAATAATAAAATAGGTAAAGAAGAAAAAACTGCAAAGGTCGCATCAAGATATCTTAAAATACATGGGAGAAATTGGTCAAATGGGAGCTCTTAGTTTTTATAACAGCCGCTCTTCTGTATTGTTTACAGCCTGTGGAAATTCATGGGAAGCACAGTCCCCTGGAACTGGTTTGGTCCAACTTCCCAGTTGCAGGCTAGAAGACACAAAACCAAGAAGTAAAAAGGCAGGGGCTGTACTGTGGTGCGTTTTTTCTTTTTTTTTTTTTCTTTTTTTCTTTTAGGCAGGAGGAATATAGAAGGCAAATATCATCTCCCAGAGTGAGATAAAGAAAAGTACATACAAAATCTGACCCTGTTAAACATAATTATTTTTTCCTATAACTGAATCTTGCTGTATAGGGACTCTGAATATCCCATAATACATCAAAAATTACTTAGAAAAACATAGCCAAAACTCTAGAGGGCAGATACATGGTATCTCGTCTCTTCAAGGAAGAAGGTTGAAACATACATGAGTTACCAAGGTGGGGAAAAACCCTTATTATACCACTTGTGTAACAAACTTGGAGATAGCAAACACGCTTACTGCATCCAGGGCTTTGGAATTTTTCATCTTGACTCTACATTGCCCTGTGTGTTTAGTCTGCCTGTATCTTTACAGTGAGCTGCCAAATGTGCTTGGAAAACATGATATCATAGGGAGTGGAAAGGAAAACCAGATGTTCTAAAATCTTACTTTTGATATTCTAAGGCAGTGTAAATAACTCTGAGAAGGCGCAGTATTTTTAACCTCCTAGTGCCTATTTTAAATAGTAACCAAGGGTGTCTTGCAGATCCAGAGTTAATTGTACATCTCCAGATTGATATGTGCAGAATTTATGTTAGTTTAATATGACAGTGTGTACTATTAATTACAAGAAACTTTGATAAAGAGAAGCCCCCTTCTGGGCCTCCCCCGCCAGCCTCCTGCAAACATGGTTTTATGGGACAAGTTTAAGATTGTCCCGGTTTGACTGATGAGGTTTCCCTCATGAGTGCCAAAGTGGTTGGATTCAGCACAGTTAATTTTACATCCTGCTGGCTTTTCCGTGGAGGTGAGAATAAAGTCGTTTGGACCGTGTTCTAGAGAAGCTAGCTCACAACAGCCCTTTCCATCTAATATTTATATTGTTATGGTTACGATCTGAGCTTTGCAAGATATTTAGTGAAAGTTTTGGGCTGTTGCTTGTAAATATCAAGTTCACTCATCTTTCTGACCTTTTATTTTTGATTGGCTGTTTTGGTGATGTTATCTTTTTTTTTTTTTTCTCCTACTTTGTAGGAAAGCAAGCTACCTTGACTTTCAGCTCACTTGTGAGAGAAAGTGTGGGGGAGGACTGAGGGCCAGGCTGGGAGGTAGATGTCCTGTTCTTCTGGCAGCTAGCAGTAATGACCATGCTCTGGAAGTGTATTATCATCTGAAGTTATTGAGCTGCGATTGTTCTTGTGTAAGTTCCCAGACTTCTTTAGGATTACAGTGCTGGAGATGTGTTGACACTGTGCACTGATTCCCAAGGCTGCCAGATCCTAGGTTACTTGCAATAAAGTGGAGTGTCTACAGAGTATGCCGTAGCACCAGACAGAGAGTAACTTGGATCCTAAAAGCTACCTAGTGATATTAGTGACACTGTGCCTGCATTTGTTTGTCCTGTTAAATTTTTAAGCTGATGTAGCCGTGATACTTTAGGTTCCTCATCTGGCTTGTTTTTATTCTGTTTTGGTGTCTCTGCAAAGTGGTCCCTTGAGTTATCTAAATGCTGGACAAGCTCATGGGTCCAAAAGATGTTTCTGATCTGACTACAAAAATGCAAAAACTTGGGCTACCTGCTAGGCTTTGGTGGAGCACCAACTTTGTAGGAAAAGCTGGAAACTGAGGCTGTGTTCTCAGACAGCTCTGAATGCTTAGCTAGGGACTGGTCCCTTCAAAGATGAGAGGCTTGGCTGTCTTCAGCGAGAAGGATTTTGGCATGGCCTCGCACTTTTTTCCAAAATTTAAGAATGGAGGGATGTTGAATGAATTTGAATTGGCTCCACAGGGAAAGGTGAGTACAGGTGTTTCAAGGTGAAATTCCAAGCTCACTTGTGTATTCCAGTATGTTGCCACTTAAGATACTTTTGTGATAAGAGCAAAGTGTGTGGTTCATCTGCGATTAGCATCTGACCCTCAGTATTAATAATTTGGGAATTTTTTATCTCCTACTGGGATGTGTCAAATGGGAAAGCTTCTTAATGCAGCATTTATCTTTCTGGGGAATTCAGCTAGCTTTCTCTACTAGCCCTAACTTGTTTTTCAGATGAAGCAAGTTTACAGTTTACAAATCATGATTCTGTAGAATGACGTTTTGAGTGTGCTTTTACTTCAGATAAAGAAGGAAAGTACATGTTTTGTATTATTTTAGGATAGGGATTTTTTTATTGGGGGGGCGGGGAAGGCATTTTGGATATTCTCTGTCTACAAATCAGCCCCTTCCCTCTGCCCTGGCTGTATCTGTTGAAACAGGTAACCTGTTTCAGTTTAATAGAAGAACAGGAGTCTGCAAAAGTGTATTGGTATGAATGCCATGAGAGTAACTGGCTAGGTCAGAAAAGAAAGTTGCTATTAATGCCCGTTCTGAGGAAAAGGCAGAAGCATGAGTCAGAAATCAACAGAGTAATGTCATGAAATAATCTCCAGCAGGATAATTGCTCAAGGCTTTGCAGCGTTGTAAGCCCTAGATGATCAGCTTGCAGGAGTCCAATCTAACGGAGATGAAACAGCCACTCACATCAGACATGGAGTTAAGATTTTAGCTATTTGAAATTCCAAAACTTACATCTTGGAAGATATGACTTTTCAGTTTGACAGGCAAGTTGGGTGCTCTAGGAAGAGTTGCTTCTAAATCAACAGTTGTCTGCTGCAACAAAGAGGTGATTTAGCACTTAATTGTGTCTAGATTTTGGGCTAATGGCTTTGAGTTTTTAACTATCCCTTTTCTAAGAACTGAACTAAGAAATGGACAAAGCTTTTTAAAAACAAAAAGCCTCATTTTCTGCTTTGCATCCTATCTCCTTTCAACCAGTGTAGTATGGGCTGACAGACCATAGTACTCAAGGTAGTATTCAAAGTCTGACAGCAGTCAAAGTTTGATGGGACCTCTTCCACAGTATTTGAACTTTTTTTTTTTTTTTGCTATTTTCATTGATCAGTGCCTGTCACTTTGTGTGTGACTGTCCCTTGTGCTGTGCATATCCGGATGCATACAGGCACACAGAAGGGGAATGTGCCAACTCTGGCAAGATGAGCAATGGTGGGCAGAGCAACAATGTAGGTGGTCTTTTGAATTAATCATGGTGGGTTTTGAAATAATCATAAATTAATCTAGGTGAGGCCAGGTCTGCAATACAGATACTGCAGGATTTTTGCCAAATCCTTATGCAGAAGCACAACTGAGCAGTGGTTGGAAGACAATTGTGAAGGTGAGACTGCTGCCATTAAGAGCTAGTGGAGAAGGAGCATAGTTAGTGGATGGATACTCAAATTAGGGCTGCAGCTGGAAATTGCTTGTAAATATACATGAATGGAGGCATGAATCCACAAATGCTGCCAAGAAATTAATCATACAAATAAAGCCTGAAACAGCAAATTAAGAACTGTGAAACACCTAACCAACCACCCACGCTATCTTCTCTTGTATGCTCCATGTTAACTGCATGTATTGCTACTTCATCAGCTGACCTTCCTAGACTGCTTTGTGTTAGCTACTCAGTTCAGGTCTTGGAGGACATGCTGCTCTGCAGCATAGAGTAGAAGCTTGGTGGTTGTCATCTCTTTCAATCCTAGGGTTGATATTCAGCTGATTTAGAAATATTTGTAGCTCAAGGTGTCTATAGAGGAAAGCTAATTTGGGTTAAAGAGTGTAAGTGAGAAATAAATAATTTAAAAATATTTCCTGATGGGTTTCCTGGCTTGCAACATATTCTGCTAGAGTCAGCTTTGGAAATGTCTGAGAGAGTTTAAGCTTATTCCAAAGTAAGGTTCTGTAAAGGGCTTGTCAGGAATAACTATTTCTGAATAGCTCCATATGTGGACAAGCCCGTAATTCTTTAAGTGAAAAGGCTGTAAGAAAGAGCAAGGGATCAATTAAAGGAAAATACTTGATAAAATACAATGCAGTTGAAATTTCCGTGTTCTGGGCCAATGTAACCCCAAGAGACTGAGCAAATTGTAAAATACCAGTCATCTTTCAACAGGAGACTTAATGTGTTTTCAGAAAATATTGCCTGTGTTCTCTTGCCTGGAATCTCATTAACATTTGTCCTCCTGTAACACAGCCTGACCCCACTTGGCTCCTTGGAAACAGTTTTATGCTGGATAGGATGCACCGTGCTACTTTTGCTGAAAGAACAGTTTGGCTGGTAGATGTGATTAGTTTCTTAAGCCTTTTAAAATAAATTTAACAGACTCTCAGTGGTGGCAGAGTTGCTGGGGTAGATTGGATCATGCAGACAATTCTGTAGGTTGAATTAAGGGTCTACTCTTCTTCAGCTTTAAGGCTTTCTGTGTTTAAAAGTGGTAGTAATTTATGATTCAAGCATCAGCCAGGATTTTTTTAAAGCTATTCAGCTATCTCACTTTTTCCCCTTGAATTTAAACTGATCGTGACTGTACTGAGGAACTTGAAAATCTGTGGGACACTTAGTTTGTGCTGGAATACAAGAGAGATGTCATAACAGCAGGCTGCTTTTGGTAAGTTTTAGACTTAGTTGTAAAAAGGAGGCAAAACTCTACATTGATTAAACTTTGAAAGACCTATTTAGTTATGCAAAACATACAAACTTTCAAAACATCTGCAGGGAGAGAAGTACTTCTGTAAAGAAGTGTTTAGTGTATGCTTTGTCAGCTTCACAGACTTTCCCCATTCTTTGCCTGTTAACTGATACAACTGGGGTAATAGTCTCTCCTTGCTGTGAAGAGAGCTCAGCACAAATTTCCATTGTTTGAGGACAAAAGTTTTCCAAAATGTACCTGACATGGCTGATGGAGAGGTGGGCAGGGAGCCCACAGCAAGCGTTGTAGGGTATGTAGCTTGGCAGGAGTCACCCCTGGGGATGGAAATCTGAGAGCTGTTGAGAGGGCTACTGAAGTGATGGACAAGGAGCCAGCTGAGGACTTCAGGAAGCTGGGGTGAAAAGGCTCAGCCAAGGTGGCCATTGTGAAGAGACAAGTGTGTGGTGGTACCAAGGAGCAGGAAGAGGGGAGCTCTGGAAAGCAATAATGAGCTGACTTGGGTTTGACAATCACAGGGTGAAATAACACTCTGCAAAACAGCTCTGCAGATTCCAGGTAGAGTCATCTAAGGTGGAAACTTGGAGGAAGTTGAAAATGTTTGTGCAGAAGCTCTGGTTTTCCAAATGCATGTGATATTTAGTCCCTGTGAATGGTCTCATCTCCAAAATAGTATGTTTTTAAGTTCTGGAAAGTGCTGAGATCTGAGGGATCTTGCTGGGTGAGATTGCTCTTTGAAGAAATGTATGCTGGCAGGCAACAGGGGAGCTGCAGTTAAATTAATGAAGGCCCTATTGTGTCAGTCAGAGGAAAAGATGGGACAAAGAGCTTGGCGTTGTCTAAACTTTCCTATCCAAAGCCTATTAGTCAAAACTTGTTCTCTGCATGGGTTTTAAATTATGAGTGGAGTCACCTGTTCATGACCCCAGCAGCTTTGCATAGGACTGAATTTAACTATGTTGGAAGGGCCCATCGGTGCTGTGCTTGAGTGTGGGAGGGGGAAAATAAGATTAGCATTTTCTGAGGTTTTATTTTGAAGATGAACACTTTCTCTGGGGCTGGCACTTAAAGTAGAAACTGATAGCGGACAGTACACATCTAGGGCAGCTTCTGTCATCCCTGGATACAATTTCCTCATTAAAATAAGTGTTAACACTTCAATTCTCTACTTCAGTTGTGCTTTATTTAGCAGGTAGCGCAGCCTGCTGACAAACACATGTGGAAGGTCTTGTTCACAACTTGAGTTGTGACCCATAGCAAATTACAGACTATAGAAAATTATATTTTTGTTCGATCTTGGTCAAAAAGGCAGAAATTATTTAGATAAAGGTTTATTGGTGTTTTGAACTGTTACAGGTCTATGATTGCAGCAGTTCAGGCTTCTCTGTTCAAAGAAAATATGCTATCAAATGATGTATTTAATTTTTCTGTGCTTTTCTGTTAATTTTCCTGGTGGTGGAAGGGGTGAGGCAGTTCGTATTCTGTCTACAGATGCATTTCGTGCTCCCCACCTTCCCTGCTATCTAACATTCCTAATCCATGAGTTGTGACCAGAGTTTAGAAACAATTATTTGGAGGATTAAATACTTTGCGAATTTCATAATACTGCATTGAAAAAGTTCAGGGATTTTTTTTCCTTTTCTGTCAGAGAGGGTAATCCCAGTGAGATCGGAAGAACCAAACATACACTTACAGAGTTTGGAGAGGCATGGAAAGCTGAATTCAAGTTTTGTTGAGAGCCTCTGACTTGACCCAAAAGGGAAATTTCCCTGTCTTTTTCAGGATGCAAAGAAAATCAGTACAATTTAAGATCTCCTAATTTTAGACTCACATATTTTAATCATTCAGTTATCAGAGGAATGGAAAAGGACATTTTTCATGTTTCAGATTCAAAATAGTAACTTCTTTCTTAGAAGGGAGCATCTGACATAGAAATTTAGATGCTCAGACTGTGTCATATTTATTACGTATTTTGGGAAGCAACATTGTTTATATACAGATTAAAAACAAACAAACAAAAAAACAACAAAACAAACTGGAGCTATAAGGTAGCTTTTGTCTGCAGGAATGTGGCCAGGGTTAATGCAGAGTGTACTTTAAAAAAAAACACAACAAAACAACAAATGAACCCAAACACCCCAATACACCAGAAATATCTTTATTGCTTCTTCTCTTTGAATGGGGTTTTAGAGTTGCTCCATTTTTCTTGCTCTTTCTACATGATGTTGTAGCCAGCAATCCTTCTGACCTTCAAGAATGGGGTGAGAGATTAGGATTTTGTTACCAGATTGACTGCAGCCTAAACGTATGTCCTTTGATAAGTCATAGCTTCCTTGTCACTTTTGTGCAGCAGCTTTTTTTTCTCCCAAACGGGTTAGTGATCATCTTGCACAAGTATTGTGAGGTTTAAAGTCTCTTCTCTCTTATATGAACTTGAGTGTCATCAGTTAGGTTCTTATTTGATTAAGAATAACCTTATGCAAATGACGTTTAAGAGTAACTCTCCCCAGGTATGTTCCTTTGGTTCTGTGTTGAGTATTAAATTGTATGTATATGGTGAACATCAGTTAAAGCTTCCCAGCCTACTCAAAGTCATTAAAACTAACTTCCTGCATGGGAAATTTAAAATTAAATTCCTTTAGAAAGCGTTCTAAAGGGTTTAAAGCTGCCCCACAGAAAAGTTTTCTGGAGCTTGCTGCATGTTTCTGTACCAGATTTTCAAAGTAGGTTTAGCTCTGAAAGAGAGAGATTTGCTCAGAGTTATTGAGTGCAGGTTCTTAAATCGCCAGCCACAAATGTATTCCAGAACAGTTCTCTGTCCTCAGACTACTCCAGATTTGTAGCAAAATGGCTGGCTAACTACTAAGTGGAAAAAACTTGGTCTTGATCCTCATCCAAGCCCACGTTAGTGCAGAGAATAGATCAGCTCTTTAGGCAGGAGCACATCAGGTGCCAGCATCTTAACAGAATGGGCTCTTAGTCTTTGCCCTTCAGTAGCCTATCTTAAGAGCGCAGGCAATACCTGTCTCCTACTAAAGGTAAGAAGTCTGGTTGTGGGAGCTTTTAGGAGTGAGTCAGATGATCAGCTGCACAAGGTGCATGCCAGGCTGCATAAGGAAATGCTCTCTCAAGCTGCTCTCCTTAGAGGTACAAAGCTGCGAATAGTCTTGTACCAGCTGTGTCCCCACTTCTGAGAAAAACCTGCCATACATCCACCTAATGTAAATACCCAGCATAAGCCCTTAATAGCAACTCTAGCACCCGCTCTGTCCTCTTTCAAATGTTTTTGCATACATCTCATGCACAGATTGTGCCTACAGGGTTAGTGGTCAAACTGTAGTATAGGTGCCTAAAAATAAATGCACATGTTATCTTTTGATTCTCTATTAAATCCTACAAAACCAGTCATGTAGAAAATGGTTAGCCTGGAGCATAAACGATGGATGCAAAAGACTGTTAATCTAAATGAGATAGGTGCTTTTTTCTGAAGATGTTGTCATTGTCTTGTATTTGGCTTTGCCTGAAGAACAGAACATATTGGATAGAGGAGCAAGGACCTGCTAGTGAACTAGAAGTGGTGTCATAGTGGTTTGCAGAAAAGTGTTTACTCCAGAATCTGAGGCGGCAATGCAATGGGGTCTTTGTAGTCCAACCATCTACTTCAGATTCTTTGTCACATTAACCACAAGATCATTAAAATAAAAATACTGAAAGTCTCCTTTTGGTTGGGAGTTTGCTTCAGCTATTTTCATGGTAGGCTGTGTTTGCTGCAGATTTCACTGAACGAGCAGTGAGCTGTGTATATCTTGGAGCTTTCACACTTCCCTGGCTATTGAATTATCAAGGCCTGTATGACCTACTTGTACTGAACCCCTTATAAGCAGGGCTATCCCCTCTGTGTTCTTTTTTTATTATGTATCTTGTGTTACTGTCTAGAGAAAAATGCTTGGTAGCCTTGTGCAGGTGAATTAGATGAGTGTTGCCTGATTCTGATCAGCTGCTCCAGCCTTAAGTAGAATTGGCCCGTATGCAAGAGTTAGTGCTTTAAACGAAGGTGTTTCCAATAAACTAAGGTGAGCCTGTGCAAAAAGGCTTTGTGCAGGTTCCTGGTGCTATTTGCAGCAGATCTTATTTTCTGTTAGTCCCAGCCACATAGAAACAGGTTTCAGGTATACCGAAACAAACTGTTTAGATCTGTGTATGTAAAGAGGTTTTGTTGACCACAAGGCACTTTTGAGACTAATTGCACTGGTCATTCTTCATGATCAGTTGAGACATCAGTCAGACCAACCAGGAACGTCTGGTTCCAACATGAATCCGACCAGGAGATGGCAGCATTGATGCATGCAAGGAGTATCCAAAAGTGAAAACCCTTTTCCCTGAGCTGACAGAGGAAAAAAAATTACCTTTATTTAATCGGAAGATACACTGTCTTAGCCATACCTAGATAAATGTTAACAAAATAATCCAATTTTTGGCTTTTGGCTAATGCAAGTCAGTAAATTAAAAATGCATTTAGGTTTGTCTAAATACTAGAGTTACCCTTTGACCTGGTAGTGATTTAAGGCAAGGATTTTGAAATTCAATACTCCCTTGTTCAGAAGTGGTTATAGTATTAAAAGGCTAGAAAGATAATAGATGCTAATATTGTAAATTCTGCATACCTGTTTTGTAAACTAACAGCAGCTTTGATTGTAGATGTAAAATTGAGTTTTGTTAAAGCTTAAATTTTAAAAATCCTTGAGCTTTCTATTTCAATGTTATTGTCTTCCTGCCCTTATGGTATGTATACACGTGCATTGATGTGGGGGAGAGTCTGAAAGCTGGAGAATTGTATTACCTGACCTGGTAAATAAGAAAGGAGCTTACAGGGCAGCACCCATTGTTTTCCCCTGAACTTGGTCTGTAGGATTTTGGTTGTCTTGTGCTCCCATCAAAAGATGGGAATAACTCCTGGCTCCTAGAGCTTGCTTGGAAAAATGAGCGTGGTCTCTGTCAACAGGGTGCTGTTGTCTGACGCCTTAATGTCGGCTGAGGTAGCTGAGGGCCCCACCCTTGTACCCTCTCCATGGCTGTGCAGATGTTCGACAGAGCTAATTTATCACAAGGTCATCTTCAAAACCACAGGATGCACCAGGAGCGGCCTGAGTTTGGCAGGCTGTATTGTGCTTTTCTGTGGCAAGCAACAGACTACATCTATGTGAACAACCAAGAGATTAAAAAGCAATTTCTTCTTTGGATCTTGATGATTAGGGAGGTGAATGGGTTCCCACCATGCGAGGTCACATTATTGTCTGTCTTCCATCTCTATTTGTCTAGTAGTTGATGCAGGTAAAAGCATGTACGTGGACAGTTGTTGTGAAGCAGCCACACAATTACATATTTTACCCTTGCTCATGCAATTTGCTTATAGCTTTCAGATGTCTGAAGAATTAAGTATGAATTCTCTTGGTGCTGCTTGAACACATTTAGCTAAGAAAGCAAACTGTGGAGGTGTGTGTTGTGTTCTTTTAACTTCAGCAGCATTACCTGGAAGGCTGAGTGATCGAGATCTGAGTGTAACAGATTTGAGATTTTTCTGCACCCATCTGTTCTAGCTTGCTACTTTTTTTTAACCTTGTGAGCTAATAAGATACGTGTGAACTTAATCTTGCATACTTCCCTTTAGAGACCCGTGTTTGACATCAAAAGACTGCTTGGATTGTTATTGATAGTAAGGTACACATGTAGGAACAAATAAGGTAACACGCTGTAAGTTCAGGTGCACAGCAGAAATGTCACCATTCGGTCTGATGTTGGCAGTTGCAGCTCACAGCTTTTTTTTTTTTAATACCAGAAGTGCCCTGTGGAGCCAATCTGACAGCACAGCCCTAGTGACACAAGCCTTTATTTCCTTTCATAACAGCACAATGTAATCACTGTTTTTGTTCTTGTGCAGCCACGGATTCCCTTGTAAGCACAAATTCAAATGGGAGAAACATCAAAGTTAATTTGAAATGAAATGCACCCCAAGTAGTCCAGGGGAAATGGAGACATTACTTTGTAGCCACCCTTCTCCTGCCAAAACTGCAGCACCCCAGATGTCAGGAAGCCATGCTGCGCTCTTTGTCTGGTCTTGATTGACTAGATTGTTTTCATCCAAGCCTTTTTAAAGCTTTCCTCCTGCCTCCATATTTTAAGGAATAAAAAGCTAATATAAGGACATGGAGTGTTATGAAGCATGAAGTTCTATAAATATTTATGCTGAACTATCAAAAAACTTGACAGTTCTTATTTTCTTGACAGATTGGGGTCACTTGTTATTTTTGACCCTGAGAATTGAAGAGCACATGGAGTTAGATCTGTTTGTAATGACTTTTGGATATTGTTGTCTGGTAAACTTGTAGGAATGTAACAGGATAACAGACTTGGTCTCTTTGTGAAAATGGAACTTAAATCTTGTACTGTGTTACCCACAAATGACCACTCCAGTTACTGTCTCTGTGCAATCTGGCAGTGAATTCCTGAACTTTCTCTGGCACATGTGAGATTTGGAGTTAGCAGCTTGGTTTGCCACTTCAGATGGGTGGCTTTCACCTAGGTTGCTCTTGAAGTACTCAGTGATTGCCTTTATGTCTAGGAACCACGGTGTGTTCCTGAGGCCGGCACAGGATGGGATCAAGGAAGGCCAAAAATCTGGCAAAGGCCCTCTGTCTCCAGTGTTTTGCCTCCAGTCCCAGTACTGCTTTAGGTATTCCTGGGGCCAAGTGAAGACCAACTCTTCTTGAAAGTTTAAGTGCTGACAACAGGCGTTTTCTAAAGAGATGAGAAGCTTGTAACTCTGACATTTCAGGATTCTCATTTCTCAAAATTAAGTGCACACAAGCTGAACTCTTACATGCCCCTTCAGCTTCAAGTAAATGTTTTAAAGCCAGGTCTGGCTTTTTCAGAAATGCTAGAGCTTTTTGGCAGCAGCCACATTATTACATCCAGCTGCAGGGGCCTTTCTTGCCTAGTAAATTCATTGTGTAGGAAAGAATTGATCTGATGCTTCACCTTGAATGAAATCCAGTGTGTGTTTTAAGGTAAATCTTGAATATATTATTTGCATCTAAAGCTAACTGGAGTGTCTTTTGCTGTCAGTCACTAGGGGGCCTGAAGGAAGTTTGTTGTTCTTCAAGCCATGAATCTCCAGTTTAGATCTGTGAAAGTGTGGAGGGGGAAAATTCCTGTGGCTGCCAAAACACAGGATGGCTTCAAAATTTTGGTTTCAGCCGTGATTTTCCTCACCCAAATCTGCTTCTGGTTTGGTAGTTAAAAATTTTGAGGTTACTTCCATTTTTCTGTTAGTACATTTTTGTGTTTAGGAAGTACATAGTTCTTAGAGCAAATACATAAGCTGCTTATAAGCAGTTTTTAAGTTCAACTCAAATAATTCCAAAAATTATTTTCTCATTTCTCAGATTTCTGTACTTGGAACAATCTCCAAATGTGTCCACTATATGAAGAGTAAGGCAGCAAAAGGAGTTGCTCTCTGAACATACGGTTCTTTTGCAGGTTGCATGCCTCATACGGGTTCCATCTGAGGTTGTCAAGCAAAGGGCTCAGGTTTCTCCTTCCTCGAGTACCCTCCGAATTCTCTCCCACACCTTGTATCATGAGGTGAGTTCAGAGCAAAATTTCAAAGTTGCTTCATTCTTCACACACGGTGCCATATATGTCCAGAAGCGTTCCTACAACTTTATTCCAGTACTGTGGTCTCCCAGCACTCTCCCATCTATTCTTCTGTTGTCAAAAGCAATTGGCATGTTATGTTTAAAGAAACCAAATCCCCACCTCCCCCCGTGTGCATGTACTTACATGCACACTCTAAACAACTTTTCCTCCTCTTCTTATATGGGATACCTACATTAAAAAAAAAAATAAAAATTCACCTTCCCAGTCTCCAAAGCTCTGCTTGTATTTATGCAAACAGTCTTTGTCTGCAACAGCAGAGCCTTGAGTTTCTGCTGTATATGGAGTTTGCTGAATGGATTTCAGTTTTTGAAGCAGGCTTTGGAGGGTATGTCCTAAAGGTACCATTTCAAAGAGGCTCTGTAGGACCTCTGGAAATGAGTGCTCATCCAGTATTGGTAACTTCTGAAAAAATAAGGGCTTTTGTCATCTTTTCAGTAGTTGCACTGTTCCTTCCTGTAAAACTCTGTTCCCCAGTGTTTTTACTGAGTCTCAGAAGGGGTGTTTTTCAAATTGTAATCCATTAGAGAAATTGCCTCCTGAAAACACTGTGGGGAAAAATGTTACGCACATTTCCGTGTGTAAAAGCCAGGAAAAGGAAGAAACAAATTTGACCTTTAAATGATCCACTTGATTTTTATTTGCTTGTAAATGAAAACTGTTGTGATAACCCTGCACAAGAGGGTCGCTGGAACTTCTTTCTGTGACTTGGTGATTCTGTTGTAAAAGCTGATGCTCTCAAAACTGTATGTTTTTCCCATTCTTTGTAGCTGGCCAGAGAACCATAAGACTTGCCAAACACTGGAATAAACTGTCCTATAAGATATGAAACTTTTTTTTATACACCTGTAAAATTTGAATTGTTTTGAATGTTATCAGCTGAGTAAAAATAAAAAATATCTTTCTTGATAAATGCTCTGAATCAAGGCTAAGAAGTTGGATGTAGGAAGCTGTCATCCTATGGGCTCATTTTGCATAAGTTATTTAAACAGAAGAGTCCTAGTTTCAAAATATTTAGGGGATAGTGGATACTTCAGACTACTGGGCAAGTAGAGTTTTGAAGTAATGTGCTTCTGTACTGTCTTACCCTTTTAATTTTAACTGTAAGGTATATTTTCTTTTCTAGCTGATTATTCTGAACAGTGGTTAAATGATCTTTAAAATGAACATAAAACCCCCTGGCATTGTAAATCATGGAATACAGTATACAATGTTATAATCAATATAGTCAATTTGCAAGAAGTTCAGGTCTGACACTCAGTAAGGCTGTAATGCTTGCCTTGTAATCACCGATAAATTGTGGTCTTTGGCAAACTAATTCCCAATAGCTGATGCTTTCTTTTGTTGGTTTACAGGGTATTCAAGGACTTTATCGGGGTTATAAAAGCACAGTATTAAGAGAGGTAAAACACTTGTCTTTCAGTCTTATTTTTTTTTAAATTGATTCCTTTGCCTCACTTTGTTTTCTAACAGGAGATAATAGTACAATTGAGATCAATTGCTCTAACCATAAGCTCTAAATCCTAGTGTATTTCACTGTAGGTAAGTTACTAGTCTGATAATGTGCACTAAGAAAACCTATGATACATGCAAAAAGTTATCTACTATCCTGTCTCTTGGTTCTGTTGCTGCTAAATCGTAAAAGGATGGAAATGTGTATGTTAGCATGATTAAAACCATAAAGTACAGTACTGGAAACTTTCTCAAGTCTTGTGATTGCATCATGTGAAGTATGCATGCCAACAATGGTGAACTGGTGGCATTGGGCCAAGTTTGGCACAGATGGATTTAGTCTTTCTTTAAATATATTTGTTAGCAGATGCCAAGAGATTATCTGTCATCTGTATATAGTGAGGATTGTGCTTGCTTTTTTTTAATGCGTGAACGAAATGCATTTAGTCATCCAGTCTGTGGATGTGATACGGCATTACTTAACTCTAAATCAGAAGTCTTCACTGCTGGAAAAAAACCTGGAGCTAAAAATACTTTGGCCTGCTTGGCAATAAATAGTTCCTAAACCAAAATTTCTTCATAAATGTACTGCGAAATACAGGATTAGCATTATGGAAGTGTTTGATATGCTGTGTGGACTGAAGGCAGATTATAAAAGAAGTAGGAAAAACATACTGATGAACTCCCAGTCTAAACCTGTTTCAGAATCAGATTTCCAGGAAGTCATCTTTTGACAAAGCAGAAGTTGCACCATGAGTATATCAAATAGAGATGAGGCTCAATTCCTATGAAAATATAATGCCTATTGTCCAGGAAGGGTTCTTTACTTGCTGTGTTCAATGTGATGTGTGGGTTTGTCCTCTCGTGCTATAACTGAACTGAGTAAACTAGGTTTGGATCTTTGCTGCTTTCGGTTTTTAAACACAGGATCAGATCTGTTCGCTGTGTTACCTTTGATAATAATGCCAGTTGCAGAGGCTTCTTAAAAAAGCCTTCATTCAATAGCTCTGCTTTTAAAAGCCTTTCTTCATGCTGATAACTGTTTTTAGAACAGTTCTGTTAGCCAGCTCTTGTTACAATTGCAGAATAAAGATGGATATTACTTAAAATAAGAAATAGCAAATGTAGTGTTCCTTAAAGTGCTGAGAAATGACAGTGCACTGCAGTCTACTTTAGCAGATTTAAGTGTTTAAAAAATTAGTTATTTGCACAGAGATGACACCTGCTTTTCTGAAATGTAACCCCCACCATAGCTTCGTCCTGTACTTATTTTCTGGCTCACTAAACACATGTTATTTACTCAGATTTCATTTGGAGACAGGCAAAAAAGGCCAACGAATCATTTTGATTTCTCTGAGGGGTTCTGAATAAATGAATAAATTTAGATCCCATTGAATACAGATTTTGCATACTAACAGGTAGATAAAACACATGGTTACTACTGGGTGCTATTCTCCTTAAAATTTGTTTTGACATATGTCAGGGTGGTAATTAATTTGCAGACCATATTCATGGCATAGTGTGTGACCCTGCTGAGATAACTTTGTTTACTCAAAATGGCAGCACTTTGGAAATTTAATGGGGGTCCTCTCCATTATGTATATTCATAGAAGATCCTTCAGAACTGATTTCAGTTGAAGTATTGCTTTTTGGGAGAATCTGTCCAATAGAATGAGAAATAAATGATTACCAAATGCAATGTGCTTTCTCTTCAACATGAAACAAATCAGAGATGATGTTTAAAAAAAAAAAAAATCTTTGAATTTAACACTGTTAAGACTGTTACGTTTTTCTGACACTAAATATTGTAAAGCAATGTCTACTTGAGTAAGAACAGCATACTGAACCTTCAGCTGGAACTGTTGTAAGCCTGACATTTAATCTTGGTATTTTCCCTTCTCTTTAAGTACATTTCTTCCTTTAGAGAAAGTCTTTATTTTCAGATAAAAATCTATATTAATTCATTATTGGACACATCCAGGTAGCTGCAGAGCATACATAGACTGATACTTAATATCAGCTGACTTTTATACTTACAGAGTTTGTTTGCATGCTTTGGTTCTTTACTTACACAAACCCCTTTGTTCAGTTACAGTGGAGTACGATTTTTAGATAGAGGGGCTTCAATACATGATTGTTCATTTAAAAATACAGTTGGAAGAAGCTGGGAATATTGATGCTTTTCAGATGATGATATTATTGAGCAAGAATGTAAAAAAGGTTAATTTTAGTTGTTGCATCTGGATAAAATTTTGCATATTGCATAAAGTGGATTTCAGTGTCTGGCTAGAGATCTGCTTGCCAATTGCTTGGACTTAAGTGAAAATGAGTCTGATTATAAAGGGAGTGCAGTATTGAAACCTTGTCTTTTTACTGTAGCATAGTAGATCTTTTCAAGACAGCCTTATTCTGCTCCATGCGTTAGCCGCTGTGCTCCTTCTGTTCTGATGCAAGGTAATTGTTTCATCCTTCATTTTTGATTCTCACTCTTTCACTTACCTCCTTTATCTCCTCATCAGAATACTTTATGTACAGATGAATATTAGAAGAGAAAGAAGATAGCTGAATATGTAATGCTTTTAGAAATAACTTTCTTTGAGCGAACCTCATTGTTTAGAAGTTTTAGCTGTGACTTTTTCACCTACCTACTTGTTGGTGCTTCTTATCTTACATCTCCATTACGTTTTTGTCTTTACATCTTCCTTTGATGTAGTTACACTGAATGAATGCTAAAATTGAAAGGCAAGTGAGGTACAGTGCATCATTCTGTTGGCAGTAGTAGCCCAAAAGAGACGTCTGTGCTCCAAGAGGAAAGCTTTTGTGATAAAGCACGAAGTGGGAGTATGGTTATTAGGTTGCTGAATGAGACTTTGAATAAATGGCAGAAATAGGAGGTTGTGAAACGATGTGGAATTCCCACGATGTCATTTCCAAAGAAAATCCAAGTGAGAACTGTCCCTTTTTATGGTTGTAGTGTACCAGTGTGCATGGTGTGGAAACTGGACCATGCTACTAAGAACAGTCAATGAACAGGTAAATCTATTCATGCTTTCCACAACAGATGGGTTCATTTGTAAAATCTCCAGCCATCTTATAACAAGGCACAAGGCAGGAGCAGACTGTAAATCCACTGTAAATCCTCTAGAATTTCTTAATGGGAATGTAGTTCTGCTGCTGAGATATATAAGCAAATGGAGCCAGATTTTTAATTCCTGCATAATTCATTTTATTAACTATGACCATGTAGAACATCTGTTAAAATTCCATCATGTTCAGTTCATGGGAAAAAGAGAGAAACCCCTGAGTTCCCGTTGGAGCTCTTCCATTTCCATTAATGTTACAGGACTCTAGCAGATGCCTTAAAGGACGTTATTGTGAATGAGAGGACAACACAAAAGAAAAGGAAGTGCCTTGTCTGGTTTCCCTGTGTACAGCAGCTTGCTGTTGAAATGAGTTATTTCACCCTCTGCGTGTCTGTGTGCAGGTTGCAGCTTCACACAAGCAGTTCCGCAGTTAACTGTAGTATCCTTGCTGTCGTGAGTTCCCATAGTAGGGAACAACTGAGTGAATCTGAGTGGGTGTTCTGTGTGTTTTTAATCTAATTTGTCACTTAAAAATATTGCAGATGGACTGGGCCCTGGCCCAGAAGTAGATTCAAAATGAGCTAAAATTAATATTAAACTCTTCCTTAAGGACAAAAGGGATGGAGGACGACTGGCTCTTCATAATTCACAGATGTCTTGAAAGGAGGCTGAGAATCAGTTTCAAATGTCAATCTTTGCTGTGCAGGTAGCCCTGAGTAACTTTTCTGTGTTGCCTTCTGGACTTCTCTGAGACTATTCAGGCTCTCTGCTTGTAGTGGCCTCCATTCAGGTAGAGATGATGATGCTTTACTTGACAATGTCGTTTCAGAATTTGGAGCTCTAAATTTGAAAGAAAACTACTGATAAATCTGAACCCACTCTTGCAGAGCATGCTATTGATCTTACTTTAAGTTAGTTTTTTAAGTTAGTACAGTTGTGTGTTGATTTGGATTTTTTTGTTTGGTTTAATTTCCCTTCAGTGTATGCAAGTTGGAGCCCTAAGTCGATAAAGGCAGCTACTGCTGTCTTGAGAGGGAGAGAGGATGCCATGCTGTATTAATTTGGGGGGAGCTAGTTCAAAGTACGCTATTGCATTAATGATTGGCAGCAGTGTGACAAACAGGCAACAAATTCAGGCTCTTCCCAATCTCAGAAAGCAAAGAAGTAATGATGTCTCCTGAGGAAGAGGTACTGTTCGTATGTATGCCACAGAACTAGTGTCCTGTTATACTGTGCGTATCAAAAGGGATATGGAGGATACATAGTGCAGCCTATGCAGATGAAGAGGAGCTTGCAGGAAAAGGACCAAGAAAAAACCTTCCTCCTTAAATAACTTATTCAGCTGGGAGAGGGAATCTAAAGCAGCTAGCAGCAAAATGGGCCTGAAAGGCACACCTATTGCATTTTCCTAAATTTAAAGGGTCAGTGAACAAAGGATACTGAGAAAGGTTTGTATAAAAGTGTGAAACCCAGCTGAAATGTTGGCCGTGTTGACTGAGGAAAGGATGGGATCTCTGAGGGTGGAGCTCGATTGGGAACAGACTGCAAACAGAGAGCCCAGTTTGTTTATCTACTAGAGGTAGTTCTGCATGCTTTTCTTTTGTTAGGACATCTTTATATAAATATCTTGTTCTCGGAGCTGTTAGAGGGGTTTTAAGTTTATCTCTGTTGCTGTAGGACAGAAAGAATGTTATTAATACATTCTTTTACTTGCACAATTAAAACTTTGATCTTCTATCTTTCTGTGTATTACAGAGCAGATGTCGATAGAAATAGGCAAACAGGACACTATCTTAATACAATATTTGGAAGAATAAACATCCTCCTTAATGAAATATGTGCAGTATCTGTCTTTTGTTACCTTCTGTAAAACGGAGCTGGCTTTATTTTGTTTTGTAATTCTAGATAGGTTAGGTTTAACCAGAAATTTGCTAGGTGGGATCCATAACACTGGAGTTTTTGACTTTTACTGAACAAACAGCATTTCTTTGGCTTGGGTGTTTCCATATACAACAACAACAGTCTCATGAAAGGGAAAGGAACTGTAAAATGGATTAACTAGCTAGTTCCTGCCATGTGGAAAATTGTGCAGCAGTTACGTGATGTGATTAACGGGAGGAAAGTTTGAAAATTAGGTCGCTGTTTCTCCCACCCCCAACACTACTCTGTCTTGGAAAGCCTGTCACTGGAATTGTATCACTCTAGTATCACTTCTACACTTGCATCCTTCTAGATACCTATATTCAAGGGACTTTCATTTTGCAAGGTTTATAAGGGTTAAAGGTAATTCTTGTGGGCTAAGAGCAGGAGACATGTCCATGCTCTAGGATGAGGGCTCAGGTACATCCTATGTCGTGACTGCAACACTGATAAATGGACAAAAGGAATAACTGTCCTTCATTTTTGTAGGTTATACTCATTACCTTCTCCCTGCAAATGCTGGAATAGTACTTGGAAATGTGAATGGAGATCTCAAAAAGCACTTAAATTACTTTTACAGACAACAAAATAACTCTGCTTTTTCTAATTTCCCAGTTGTGTGAAACAGGTTTTGTGACATGCCTGAATGGCCAATAAACTGGCCAGGGTGGACAGAGACCTAAAGCAAATCCTTGTTCAAGTTTAAAGGGGAATATGTGTCTTTTTTTTTTTTTTTTTTTTTGGTCAAGCATGTGCAATGATCTCAGATTTTCCAGTTGAGTGCTCTCTCATTCTCAGGCTAGGTGCAATATCCATACATACAGGTTAGAAGCAGAATGCAGCCATCCTTGCTGCCATTGATTTGCAGTCTACCAATGCGTACAATTATTGCATCTGACATCAGTGGATATTGTCAGATAAAAAATAATTTCATATATGCAGAGTGTTTTTGTATTTTGAAAACTACAGCCTTGCATCTAGGATCTTTGAACAGAAAAAAACACTTTGAAAACTATGTGAACTAAAAATGGCTTATGTGATTTGATAATGTGAATTCTTTCCAAATGAATGTGTATGCAAGCAGAGTCTTGCAGCAAGCGTATTCACTGCATGCTTGAAATAGAGATACTATTTCCATACATTCTCTAACAAGCTTACTAAAGCATTTTTGCAAGTGATGTTTTCTGCAGCATTCATGGTGTAGGAATGTGTTTTGTGGGTCAGTAGCAACACTGTGGGCAAGAACATGTTGTGAAGAAGAAAATGCCTAGCTTTGTTCTGGTTTTCTTAATGCTGTGTTATTTTTGTTTCTTTGGAGTTTTATTTTTTCTTATTTAAAATAACCTAAGAACTGTATTCTTTACACTGATTCCTTTTGATTTTTACATGTTGCATAATGGTTTGAAGAGCACTCTCCACATCCTATTTCCAGTGGCAAATGTGAATTTCCCCACCTAAATAAAGTTATCCATGACAAAGAATCAGGAAGTGGAGAACACACAAAAAGCATCCCTTTCCCTCATGAGAATATGGGACTCTAACAAGGTACCAAGAGAGAGTCCTCATTGTAAAAGGAGGAGAAAAGGCTTAAAATAGTAAAATTACTAAGGAGCAAATAAAAGTGTTGACAGGGGAGCTTTTTTTTAAAAAAAAAAAAAGCTGATAGTGTCATTGGATGAGTAACATTTTTAAAGCTTTCCAAGGCAAGCTAAGGATATTAGAGTTAATGGAATAAATTTGAATCTTCAGTCATTGTAGTCTGATAGCATGACACTGAAGTCAGGGAAACCACTACTTGTCTAAGGGGGTTAGCCAGTTGTGCCTACTTCTGTAAAATTTGGCCAGCCCTAACACTTGTGACTGTTCAAAAGCAAAAAAAAAAAAAAAGAATCAAAGAAAAATTTGTGGAATTTTTGGCTGAGTTGTGACTTTTAGTTTTAATTCCACAGCTACATTCCACTATGGGCAACTGTATTCTGTCTGTTTAACTTCTTTCTGTAGTTCTCAGTGGGAGTCAAGATTTCCTGTTTTACTAAGTTGTATAGTAATCCTGCTGATGGCTGGAGGGTTGCTGGGCTCTATCTGGTGAAGACCATGTTTTGTTCATGGGTGAAACAATTTCTATATGTGCTGAAGCGGGTAATTCTCTAACCCTTTAAAGATGTATGTGTGGCGTATCTGTTTATATAAAATCTGTACAAAGAGAGACGTGGATGCATGTACTTGTAAAATATGGTGGTGTTTTTAATAATACCTTGTCAAAGGTCTTGAACTCTCTGAAGCAACTAGTCCTATAAATGTATGTGATTGGTCTGGAACAACAAGCAATTTAGCAATTTTCTGAAAGTACAGGACTGTCTTTCAAGGGTGAAATTCTTGCCTGGAATAGTCCAAAGCATGATTTTTACAGTAGAAGACTTCCACTGGCAGAATCACGCTGCTGTCAGTATTGATAGCAATTATCTGGTTTTCATACTTGGGCTGCTATTACCTAGTTTCTCTACATCTGCTAAAACCCAGAAGCACAGTTAAAAAAATCAGCAATCCAAGATCAAAAGCTTTTTCCCAATATTCCTTGTATGATGTTATCTCAACCAGCAGTTCTGCTCTAAAACAAAGACCCAAAGACCTTGGGGCATAGTGGGAGTTCTGGGGAGCAGGGCTGGGGTGAGACCAGGAGCCCAGGCTCTCCGTTTTCTGTTTGCCCTTGAGCTTGGCAGCAACTGAGAGCCTTTAGAACTTGCGAATCTCCACCCACAAATTGAGTGGTGGCTGTCAACTTGCTTTCTCTTTTGTCAGAAAGATGTTTTCATATTCTGTAGCTTGTTGAAATAGTTCAGCAAAAGGGAGGTCTGAGGGCATTGACACATGAGCTCTAGTGATTTGTTTGGGAGGGTCCTCTCCTCTTCGTTCCAGGGTTAGCACCTCTGTAGCTTAAAGTAGCAGGAAGCCGTGGGCTGGAGTTCAAAGAAGGGCCTGATGTATACTGCTTTCTTCTGGTAGAGGGTAAGGAACCTCTGGCAGTGGGGTGAGGCAGGCAGCTGGGGAACATCTCCTCTTAAATCATCCCAACATTGATTTTAAGAATGTCATCTATACCCGCAATATGAAAATTCAGGTCTGTGTGTATCCATAATAATATGCCTGTTGGTGGTGCTCGTTTTGGTGGGAGCCTTAGCGCTTCAGTTACCATTTGTGCAGATTTCTGAAGACAGTAGCGATCATGATCTTTTCACCTGTACAATAATCAAATCTGCAACAACAGATTTGGAGGGAAGTAGCTAAAGCACGTAGGAGAGAGGAAATTGTCTGCTAGGCTGCTGCTGCTGAAACCTTGCCTTCATTTGACCATAAATAATTCCACTCAACCCTGACACATCACTAGATTTTTTAATATATGTATATTTACTTATGTGTATCATGCTTTCTCTGTTACTTGTTTACATTCCATATAATGTTTATGTATAAATATTAGGCATCCACTGAGAAATATGAAACTGAAAAGTTGAATCTGAAATCCAAAGGTTATGGTGAAGGTGTGAAAAAGAAACCAGATCTGCAGCAGAGAGCTTCTGTCATTTGTCAGAGTTACGATAAAGTTTGGAAGCATGGCTAGAGACACATTTGTGAGAGTCTGCTACAAAAACAGTTCTTCCAAGTGCTTAATACAGATCATACTTCAATTTTTCTGAAAGACTATCTTATTATCTTGCAGGAAATAGGAATTAATTCCACTGTTTTGAATGTAGAAGTGACCCAACAAAAAGAAAATACCGAAATGCATACCTAGCTTCAGAATATTTTAAGGGCCAGACTTGGCTAGTTTTAGCCATCGGAGTAGATGAAACAATTTTCTTAGCTTGTTTAAAGGGAGATCTTGGGAGCACACTTGTAATTGATCCTTATAGTAAACACTTTGACTGCTTAAGGGAGTAGTTGTTAATTTTGGGCATGGGAACTCTTGCTAGTCTTTTAAAATAAAACTGTAGCACAATGATATTCTTCTGTTTCTTCCTTGCTATGGGCATGATGAGTTCAGTGCTACAAGCTGTCTTACACTAGAGGGCACACAATGCCTGCAAATTGCTGCAGTGCCAGCCCAAGGAAATGCCTATCACAAGGGATCTAATCTTGGGATGACCTGTGGATCTTGGAATTGACTTTGCTTTAATCCTGCCTCACTACCCAGTTGCAAAGGAAACATAAAATTTGAAATGTTATTAATTTTATTTGACTCTGGGGACTAGTCCCATTGAATTTCCTGGGACTAACTTGTGTGAGTAAATGGAGTGAGATTTAGTTTGGGAATGATTTTATGGATTCCTATTTTTTAACTTTGACTAGGTTTTCATTTTATATGAATTGATTGTATAAGGTCTATAGGTCTATAGCATTCCTCATGTATTCTTGCCCAGTGGAATAATGGTAATATGATCATAAGAGAAAGGAGGTTGTATATCATGACACATTACAGCATCCATACTGAGACTTCATAGGTTATGTAGTAAGTAATTTTAAACTGTAATTTCGCATCAGTTTTTGCCAAGATTCTGAATTGCTGTAGCTTATCTGTTTTTAAGAAAAATATAATAAGCTTTATAATCTTTGGGATAACACCCATGTGGTGTGCACCTTAATTTGAGAATCCCATGTCACTTTGAATGTAGTTGGAAATGCATGTGGGGGATGGAAGAGGAGAGACGGGTGGTAACGTGATTTTCATTATTTTTATAGAAATGTAGGCAAAGCAGGCCTGGTGTGTATATTGCAGATGGAAATAGTGTTATTAAACCAGGCTCTTATCTAACTTTTATTTTTCTGTTAATTTTATAGAAGCCAATAAAGTGTCAGCTCTGCAAATTTTCTTTTTATGCTACTTGAATGTGAAAATTGTGTTCTTGCTTTTCAATGCCAGCAGGTCCAGCTACAATAAAGTAGAGCTTGGCCTGAATGTTTTGGTATCACGCTGCAGATACAGCAATACTCGGGTCACTCCACCAGGTCTGGCTATCCTAGGCTTGATTCTTTCCCATTTAAAGGCTGCTAGTGACACACAATACGTGACACGGATGAATTTATATCATGAGTAAACTAAGATCTCTCAATGCTCTTTCAGACAGAACAAACCCCCCAAAAAAGGGAGAAACATAAGTCAGGATATTATCTCCGCTTTCCATGTGAGAACAGCTAGTACACTGTATTTTGTGTTTGCATTTAGCATTGTACAGTCTCTTAAATTAAAAAGAGGAGAGCAAATAAAGAAGTATCCATACATATCAGTATAAATAATATGCTCATACCTCAGTGGGAGGTTATCTGCTCCACTCTTGCTTTTGCTGATATGAAATCCTGAAGTGCAAGAAAACATAAGACCATGAGGCACTTAATTGAATCTTGTCTTACTGACTTTAAATGCGCTGAATGCCAATTAAAGCAAAATTTGGCCCAGTATAATTTTGCCACTGGCTATATACCTCACAAGTTTTGGGTGGATATTTTTCCCCCCTTTTTCTTCAACCCTCCCAACGTTTTGCCTTCTGGCCTGTACAGCTGTGCTGCCAGTATAGTTTCTATTTCTGGAAATGACCCATGTGGTTAGGTCAGTTTGTTTTAGCCTTGCTCCTTGTTGCTGAAGTAGAATAGCACATTTCCCCTAACTGCATGAAAGCCAAGGTAGACAATCTTGATAAATATGATTAATGGGCCTCTCTGCTTTGCTCTGCAGCTGAAGGCTTCCTGAGGTTCTGTGTCAGCTGGGCTGTAGCTCCCCAAACCAACCTTTACATAGAAAGTATGCCTTAGGTTCAATTATGTTGTTAAATATATTTTGATTCACAATTTTTGGTATAGGAAAGTCTTTGCAATTGAAATATGGTAATAAGAATCTGAAGAGGTAGTATTGGCAGGAAAAGCAATTCAGAAGTATGGGTGAGTTTGGATTTTTTTTCCCTCTGCCTTGTTACCTAGAAGTTTGTAGGTTAGGTTTCCTGTGACAGAAGTTAAGTCTGGGGTTAGTGAGATGTTTGAATTCTTGCCCTGATCAGCTGGATAGTAACTGTGATAGGAGATAGGAAGAAGTGCTGGTAGCTTTGAGTCTATTATAACTTGTCTGTACATGGAATATATTTGTAGGTTACTGTTTATTTCCATTAAATATGATCTTCATAGAACATGACAGAAAATATCTTTTGAGTGGTCACTTTTGTCAGAAGGGAAAACAAATGATATATCACATTATCTTGATGAAAAATGCTATCCAGAAACTCCAGCAGTTATGCGACTGTTCCTTCAGAAGTAGAATTAAAGAATATGGGGGGGGGGGCGGGGGGGGACCCCACATTGATGTGAGTGATAACAAAATCAAATGTGTGATTGGCACCAAGGAACATTCAGCTTGCACCTCTCTATTAATTAGTGAACATTTATATTCATGAGGGTACTCTGCGAATGGTCCTTAAAATTCAGAGGCCAGACTTCTGCCCTGCGTGTGCGAATTGCTGGCTGCAGCACAGGCTGAATCCCTCTAGCTTTCCCGGTGACTGCTATGCAATTGTAATTGCAGGAGCACATCAGCATTCTCAACAATTGAGTACAAGTCTTAATAGCAAATAATCCTCTTGAAGTTGTTCCCCCCTCCGCTGCAATCAAAGGAAAGCTTTGTTAAGGCATTAACTAACAAATTAGCTGCTAAATACTGGTAATAACCTATTTCCCATAGATTGCTTTTTAATTATGGCCTAAGCTGTGTGATTCCTGAAATCACTTCTTTGGCAAACTAATGTTTGCGGTCACTTCCAACCACTGTAACTAATTGGCAAAACAGTGATTTTTAAAGTCTTTACTGATATGAGAACACACTTTACTTATATATTCCTGTCTGCAGAAATACTTTCTCAGTGTTTCTTTTAACTGTTATTAGTATTTTAATTTAAATGTATTGGGCTGTGCTGTGAAATTGTTGCTTTGATTTTACTTTCATGTACAATATATGTCCTCATTAGATTTTTAGATATTTTCCACTTGACTCTTACAAGAAACTTTTTCTATGGGGGAGGAAGAATTAACCCTTTTGTTTTTATATGTATTGGTTAATGCAAACTATTTATTTTGCTAATCTGTGTCTCAGTAACCATTTAGAAAAATAAATGATGTTTGGTTTTTGGAGGGAGGGGGTATTTTTTTATATATTCACTGCTTTTTCTTGCCAGATTTCAATAAAGGCTGCATGTCTTCCAATATATCTTTCTGCTTCCCTTCAAACCTGACTTTTTATAAGGGAGCACAGCCATCAAAATTGGCAAGCGTTAAGCTTGATAATTAGTTCAATATAGTGACCAATTCTGTGAATTACAAGTTCAAAGCAACATATGGACATGGATGAAATCAGATTTTGGCATTCTCACTTAGATTGTTTCAGGACACTGGAGCTTCTTTGATCTGTAAATAACGACTGCACTTCAGTGCCTTACTTAAAGCACATCAAACGCATTCATGACTTTCACTTTTACATACAGACCTCACTTCTAGTTATAGTTTTGAATCAGATTAATAAAGCTATTCATGTTTTGAAATTTCATAAAGAAGGCTAACAAAGATTGCTCTTTTCATTCCTCGTGTTTTAAGAGAAGCAGCAAACACTTCTCTGTCTTAACGTGCACCTCAGCCTACATCAGCAGATGCTTTATGAAGTCAAAAGCAACTGTCTCCTGTATTGCAGATCCCCTACAACCTAATGGCAATGAGTGTCTTCCTTTACTCTTCCAGTGGTATAAAACAAGTGAACCAAAGGTTTATTTTCACTGCACCATGCAGTAACTAACTTCAGTACCTCCTTTCCTTCCTGTAACTTGCACATAGCAACCTTTTTTCTAGTCCTGAACTCTGTTGTGGTTTGTACTGTGATGTGCCATCTAGCAGACAGTAGCTGGAGATAACCAGGCAGGCTCTATTTGTTACTCCTTAAAGATATACATGGGTGCTGACCCAGTTCAATAAGCAACATTACCTTTCAATAATTGGCTACATGTACTACCTCTGGGCTAATCCATTAGTTGTGAAAGGGCTGTATGATTTCTTGGTAGCAATGGAATGTGGGGAATTATGGCTTTTCAGTGTTTTACCATCAGGTTTCCAGCTGGGTAACTTCATTGCTTCTAATTTAACTCCCAGTGTTTTGCTTAGAAAAGTTCAGCATTCAGCAATAGTGCAGTGGGTTGATTTGTTTGTTGTTTGGGTGTTTTGGTTTTTTTTTTTTTTCCTGCTGCATAGTTAATGTAATTACCTGAATTCTACACAAATGCTTAAGACTTGTTTACATAGTGCTTTGGGGTCTACTGAGATAAAGTTCTTGTCCTATACAACCCCTAATACACAATTTTGTACTCAGTGAAAATTCACTGCAACCCTCCATCCCCCCAAAAAACCCATAAACTTGAAATTTAGCTTCTTTTCTAAGACAAGCTTCTTTTCTAAGCAGCCCTGTCCCTTTTCTGTTTATAGTCCCTTGATAAGATGCCAGATACCTCACACTTGAAGCATTTATTTCTGTGGTTGGCAGGTGAGAAAACCCAAGCAGGCAAGTTAGACATTGCCTGACAGGATCAGACCCCTGTTCTGTCCAGTCCCTTGTATCTCTGTGGGGCCAGATGTGAAATCCTCAGGGAAGTCAGGAGGTAGGAAAGGTGCCCTGCTGAGTTTCAGGCTGGCAGCTGTTAAAAGGCAAGCATTCAACATCCCTTCAGTGAGTCCTTGTTCCTACCAGCACCCTCAATAAAAATGACTGTAGAAGTAGGTACTACAAATGCCAAACTTTTCCATTAACTCTTTTAAATGGATGCAGGTGGCTCATGGATTTCTTACACCAGTGACTGATATTTTTTTGAGGGGCAGCTTATATTTATTATCTGGAGAAAAAAAAATAAGATCCTTCCTACTACTTCCCCATTTATCTTTCCCTTTCTCTCCTCCAGAAGACCCTTTTTTATTTCTGTATCCTGCCTTGCAAAGCATCTTACACAGATAAACTTTTAATCTTTGTGGGCTAAATCATGCTCCCATCAGTTTTTTTCCTGCTGACTTCCCTCTCAGCAGAATTCTGGGCCAACAAGTTGGGGCATGACCCAAGATCATGTGTCTCCCAGACCTGTGTGGCAGAGGCTTCTCCAGGGTGACTGTGTGGTAGTCCCTCACCTTTGTTGCAGTCTTTTGAACAGTGGAGTTCATTGTCTGGAACGTAATAACCAGAAGAACAGCTAACAAAGCTATGGGTAGAGAATATGTTTCACAAAGAGAAATTATTACCATGAGAATTCTTGGCAGCTTTGGAACAACTTCATCCCACACCTGCCATGCTTGGCAGAAGATTTCACTTCCATGTTGGGGGGGAGGGGAAGAGGGGGGGAAGCTGCACACATCCAAAGAACCCTGAGGTATGTAGATATAGTGTGATATGAGAAAAAGAGTTGACATCAAAATTCAGCTGGAGCTGTCAGAGAAAAAGAAAACAACAGCAGAGGACAAGGAAAACTTGAGATGTGGCAGCAGCAAGAATGCTGAGGTGCAATAAAAGGAATTACTGATCTTAGGATTGTGTAAGGTCTTGCGTTTAATTCCAGACTTGGTCAAAACCTGACAATGGGAGGAAGAGTTTTCCACTGATTTTGTGCTTTCTTATCTTCATTGATTTCCTTTTGGGAGCAATGCACTTGCTCGTGGATGCTTGAGGGTTTTTGTCGCGTGCTCTGGCTGGCTGTAAGGCCTTGTGTTTTGCAAAGGGAACAACCTGCAAAAGGAAATGGATTGCAAGTTGTAATTTTCAACATGAGAAATGTTTGTGGATGCTTTCGGCGTGGTGTTTTTTTCTTGCCAGTTCTAGAGGCCTTTGATTTCTGTGCTGGCTTTTAAAAAGAAGGAGAGAACGCCACTGCAGAGACCAGCTGTTCTTGAGTTTTTTAATACTTTCAGAAGTTTTGTAGAGTCTGAGAAATGATTCAGTGAAATTTTACTCTTTAGCTTTAGTAGTTCATATAATTGAGCTACTTAATTTTTGTTTTACTCAGCTGGTGGTTCAAGCTGAAGATTCTGGCTTGGGATGAGATTGGCTCACTGGGCTTGGGATTGGATAAGAGGGTATGATGAAGAATAAAAGGACTGTGAGGGCTGCTCTGAGAAAGTAAAAGGGGTGCCTCTGTGAGGGCTTTGGGATTGAATCTCAGTAGGATTTGTTTTGTAAATTAATATCTGAAGCTTCTGGGATTTAGTGGAATTAGATTCTGAAAAATGTTATTCCTCTTTCATTTGTCCCTAGTATTTGTATCAAAACTGTATCCCACAAGATTTTATGCATTTTTTAGTTATTCTTTTTTTTCCCCAATTTATTTTCCCTTTTTGGTACTCTGAAATATATGCATGTTTTCTATGAGTGGTAACACTTCGTCTTAAACTGATGAGTAGGAATTTCATTTTGGATTCACAGCTCTGTCACCAATGCTCTCTATTGTTTTTTCACTTTGATTGTAAGACTAGATGTGCATTTAATCTGTTCATTTTGAATTTTAGATAGTTGAGAGATGCTTATTCTGAATATTTAATGGTACTGTTATTTTCAGAACAGGTTGTTTCTGAAAGAATGCAATTAGAAACTAAGCCCAGGAATTTCTGTGGCAGGTCAGGCACTTCTGGCCTCAACTGTCATTGACTGGAAGAAGAATAAAGCTCACAGTGCCTCTAGAAATCACTGAAGCGTTCACTTCCCTGATGTTATGATACATGTCATATGTTCTGGTGAGAGACATTATGAATGTGCCTGGTCGATAAATGTTCTATGGATAAACTTGGATGTTACTGTGTCTTCTCACTGTGCTTTTTATGATCCGCATCTCTCAGACTGGTGGGGATATGTAAAATATGAGCTGCTTTTAAAAAAAATAGAAGTGTGTATACATCTAACAACCATGGAAAAAATGTCTGACAAGTGAACTAGATGCTATGGTGAAGTTTCAAACACCAGCCAACAAAAGAGCTCTAATATGTTTGTTATTATTCCTGTACTTTTTAGAGCCTATTTCACGATTCTTGATGCTTGATTTGGACTTTAGGAGGGCGTTTGAAGAAGGCAGTGTAGTTGTGTGATGCAAGAGGCTAATCAACCTTGGCCTTTGTGTGTGGTGACTGAGAGCAAACTCACCTTGCCTAGATATTCCAGATGCCTGTGAGGAAAATAAACAGGGAGAACAACAACAATTTGAGGGAGGAAGAAATAGATAAAAATAAGCGTTTGAGGTGGGCAAACTGCGGGGAGAGAATTCTGCCCAAGATCCTACAAGGGCCGTGCCGTGTTCAGAGTGGTGAAAAGCGAGATCCAAAAGACCTTTGGTCCTTTGTTTTACTCTAGTATCTGAGTCAATATGTTGCACAGATACACAGGTCAGGTGAACGTAAATTGTGCTGTTGGAATTTATGTTGCCAGTAACTTAACCTCTGACTCACCTCGGCAATGGTACAGCATTACAAATGTAGTCTTCAGGGAAGGATGAACAAATTTCTTAAGCCATTGGGCACAAACAAAGCCTTCAAAATCAGTCAAGAATATCTTCTTGTTCCACTGCTGCATCACCCTTCATGCCCTGGGATGTATTTGTGGCTAATACTAGGAAAATTCAATCCGTCCATTTGTGTTCTGTGCTCAGAGTGACTAAAAGTACCTTTCCTCCTTTTGTCCAGCCCATGTTTAGTTCTGTCTCCTTTTAAAAATTTCCAGACCACCAAGTGTGATGACTCTTAGTTAAACATGTGAATACCTGTGGTTTGACAAACTAACCTCTTTTGTTAATTTACTTCAACAGAAGGGAACAGAAAGAAAGGAATACAAAAGCATGGATTTCTTGACAGTCCCAGCAGTTTAGGAGTTAACTAATTTAGGCCACATGAGTCATGTATATTACTAAGGACCTAAAAAGAACGTGTCTTCTCACCTGTGATTTCATTTTATGTTCATGCTCTCCCAAAAACCACCAGACATGCAGAGCTCCCACTAACAGTAGGGAAGGAGCTTAATGCTTCCAGAAACAAATAAGGCTGCTTAAGGGCTTAAATCTGGTTTAGGTCTTTAACTATTATGTATATGAGTTGGAAATGTCTCTTGTGTGTGTAAGGGAACTGTTCCCATTGCTAAATTTCCTTTTTCTGGAATTTCCCCCCTCCACTTTAAATCAAAAAAGGGAGCAGAGCTGGGTAATATTGGTAGAAAGAAGCCAACTCAAGGATCCAATATGAATTTTGTGCTAAGAGGTAGCTGGAAGATCCTGCTTGGGTTATGGGGCAGACACTGAAACGTGGGACCACTTGCCGAGGTTAATGTTTGATCTCTCAGTCCCTTTGGAAATGATGATTTTGAAATGGGATGGCCTAGAACAACTGAAAGTATTTATTTTCCCAAGGCCCGTGAATTGTCAGCACAGGGAGTACTTTAACAAAATATTGTGTATTTAAAGAGAATTCCTTCTTTCTGAGGAGAAATGTGACCTTGATTAAATTATTTCTATTTTTAATCAACTCTGAGGTCCCTGGAACTTCTAAAGTTCTCAGCAGCTGTTCCTCAGATGTCTGCTGGCCTGTTGGCCTCACAGATTTCCCCATCTCCTCGGGAGGACGGAGGACTGAGGACTCTGAACACATCCTAAACAGCCAGAGATAACATTTTGTGGCCAAGAAAGACTAAGTGGTGCCCTGAGCTTGGGAAAGGGCTCTGTAAATGGTCTCCAGAGCTTCCCCACAGAGGCTATATGTTGGAGAACCCTCTTAAAGAGCACTTCAGCTTTAATAGTTGTACACTGATCCCCAAACACTGGATCTTCTTTCTGCTGCCGATCTTTCTTTTGTGCATTATGCTTCTTTTCAGAGCAGAATACAGGCAGAATCTCTTAGGCTTGTGCTTTGCTCTTTAATCCAGCACCACAAACCAGAAATCCTTGGGGTTTAAGCAGCTTCACCATTTATTTACACAGGTCTGCAGTGGCTTTTTGTTTTCGTTGTTTCATCTGTGGTTTCTCCCNTTTCTGCTGGAAATTCTGAAAGGCTGTTGAGCTGCGTGCGTACTGCCTTCCCTGGACATTCACCTAGTCATCTCTGCACGTGGTGCAATACATGACCAGCATCCTGTTCTCAAGGCCATAGTACCTTTTCTTTACTAAAGTAGCTCTGTAAACAGCAGAAACACATTTTCTTACAGACCTGTAATCCACGGCACATCTACTTTCCCTATTGTGCTGACTCAAAATCTGCTTTCATGGCACAAAACTCCCTCCTACAGCCCTGAGCTGTTGGTTGAGCAGGTGATAACAGATGATGGGGTGCTTCCCCAGGTATCCGTGTGCTGGTTGCCTGCCTATCTATATCCACTGATTGCCTGGCCAGCAACCACACAGATGATGATACTTCAAAAGCTAAGGAAAGAGAAAAAGAAGACCATTTCATGCACTGCTTCAAGAGCAAAACAGTCTAAAAATGTATCTCTATACAGTCAGAGACAAGATGTCAGTAAATATCCTATTGAATGGTTCATGTTCTCTTACTGGTACAGTAGGGAAATAATTTTTTGGAGCCAGAGTATAAGCATATGGTGGAGATGGAAACCTTAGTACTGATTAAGTATTATTATCCAAGTGATTAACTAAAATTTTACTGTCCACACATTGTGTAGTTAGAGCCAGTGGAAGGCAAAACCCAACAATGCAAGTGAAATTTGGATCAGGACCATGTTATGGTATTAATAATTGGCAAAGGCAGTGGGTTTTACTGTACTAACCAAATACTGTCATTTATTTTGTCTCAGGTACCCATTGAAAATACATGGGCTACAGTCCAAATACCTGTGGAGATTAACAAGTTGAAGGTTTAGTTCAGGGCACTCCTGAAACCACTCAGGTATTAAAAATGAGGAATACTTCTTGGTACAAAATGTCCTCAAACTTCATCAGCGCAGATGTCCTTTCAGTTGTTGTTATGCATAGTCTGCGAGTAACCAAACCGTGATGCAGGTCTGAAGTACCACTTTCCTTTTCCTGGTAGATATGAGACTGTTTAATTGAAGATTTAGTTATGGAATTTTCTCTCTATGAGCAGAGTTCCATAGTTTATTATAGTGAAATTCCTGAAATAGCAAAAAAACCCCCAAATAAACCTATAAAGGAGGATCAGGGAGTTTAAAGCCAAGATATTAGAATTGCATGGTCTTGTATGTGCATTGGGTTGTAATGGCCCTTATCATGAATTGGACTTGCAAATGCTGTATGTTTGCAGAGGTGGAGTTTTGCCATTATTGGTTTATTTTCAATTAATTGTATTCATACCAGGTAATTGTTACAGATACTTGAATCTTTTGATATGTCTGGTACTTTGCTGCTTTTAAGCTTTCACATTGTTATTCAGGTTTTATGTAAATGTATTGATGTTATTTCTACCATTAGTGATCTTATTTCTGACTACTATTTAATTGTCAAAGGTGTTTCCATAATTAAATTTATAGTGCAGCTTAATAACAGTTCAGAGAGCATAAAGCTCCCAATGTGTTTTAGTTCTATTTGAAAATGGATACCCAGGCTACAGTTTGGATCAGAGACAGTAAAATTGGATAGCATTTTGTGACCCTAAAGCTTTTCTGCTCAATCACATCTTAACATTCCATGTTACTGGAATGGAAAAGATTTTTGTACAAACATCTTTTAAAGTATTTTAGTACAGTAAAGAAAAATCACAATAAAATAGAACTGTTGGCATTTCTGTGTATTAAGAGCTGTTCTGCTCTCCAAGCTCCTGTTAACCTAAGTGTGAACTGCTTGAATTAAATGTTTGCAGTGTCAGGGTGCTTCCAGGCATCTAGATAGAAGATATCCTGGTTTCTTTACTTGATGAAGCATGTTGAATTAACAGGAAATTACTAGTACCTTGTCTCTCTCCTTCTTGTATTTTTCCATGAGAATAATCAGGAGATAAAAGAAGTTTGTTGCCTAACGATAAATGATCAAATGGCTCTTTGACATTAAAGAAATGACAACATTAGAAAATCCTATTGACCAAAAGTATTTTTGCAGGTTTTGAAGTGTCATGAATATGGGCACAGTGCAGATGCCACAGCTTGAATAAACTTTCTGATCAAGGGTACAGGTCTACCTTTGGATGAAAGAATGCAGAGTTGAGCACTGCTCCCTCTTTAGCATGAGCTTTACCCCAATATGCCCTTTAATGCCTGTGCTTACACTAGCAGAAAACTGATTACTGGTGTCTATAAAGAGCAGATGGTATCTTCTGAATGTGTTTTAATATGGGAAGGTATCAAGTATAGATTGAGACAGTGCATATTTTAAATTAACTGTGTCTGTAAACTCCATTTCAGTGTTACCTGTGCTTTGAAGACCTTAAGATATTTAATATGTCTACAGACATCCCATAAATTCTTATTCACCCCACCTGCCTCCCTGTGCTGAGGTCCTGCTGTTACAAGTAGAGCTTTGATGAATATTTAGATTGCACTATAAAGTTCTTTCCTTCAAAGATATGGACTTTCCTCATGGAAAAATCTTTGTTTCTGTTCAGAAACACACAGGAGAAAAGGACTGTCTTTTGTCGACAGCTCACCAGTGCTGCAGGTGTGGTGGGAATGAATAGTTCCTCCTAGAGCAGTACAGAGCAGCAAATATAGTTTCCTATTACCCCAAAAGCTTGGTCAAAACCCCAAGTTTAGTATATGCTTATGATTTTTGGTACTAAAGCAATCTCTTTCCCTAGTTCGAAATGATTGCAATAATCATCTTCTTGATGGATATTGTTCTGTGTTTTTTACATGCTTGTTAATCTTGGGACCTTCCCTCCTGCCTCTCCTCCACCTTTCCAACCATCCATCAGAAGTATCAGAAATCTCTGTCATAGGAACCTGGCTGGGCTTTGTTTTCCCTCTTCAGGAATCAGCTATTTAGTATGAGATAGAGTTTTACATCTGCAGCTGTCTGAAATTACAGCTCCCTTTTCTGAAAGGGGATGTTTACTGCCTCATTAATACCAGTTAGAAGTCCTGCTTTATAGCATTACATTAGTAGGAGCAAGGTGGAAACATTAGTGGAAGGCTGAGGTCTGAGATTTTCATTAGTGCTTTTGAGTGTCATTATTGTCCTTGTAAAGCTATAGGTAAGCCGGTGTTCTTGTGAGAAATCTTGTGAGAAAACCTTTATCAGATGGTTTATAGAGCTTTAGATTTACCATTTATCATCTTCCTTGTCTTTCTTCACAAATGACCTCTTTGTGAAGCTTTCTAGTAGACAGCTGTTTCTCCCATAGAACTTTCTGGAAACCTCATAATTTAATAGTTTAATTTTATCTTGAAGTATTTGAGTTCCATGGAAAAAATCTCTTGTATGTGTGTATGTACACTCTTGGCAAGAGGAAAGTTGAGGTCTTGCAGCCCCTAAAAGTGCTTGTGTCACAATGTCAGGATCTGACCTTTTACAGTCCTGATAGAGGGCTCAACAAGAAACCAGGATCATGTACGTGCTGCTTTAGGCTTCAGAGCAAAATTGGAGATCTGTGGACATAATACGAATGTTCCTTGTGTTGCTGGGGAATAAGATCCATAGGTGACATGTATACTTATAGAAAATGCTTATCCAGAAGTTTTTCCCTTCAGGGAATTTATGCTTCTGAATGCAACAGTAATCATAGTAATCAATAGAAAGAGGTTGTGTTCTCAGGTGTTCTTCATGTGTGTTATCATTGCACATCTGAGTTGGCACATCATGTTTGAGTCCTTCAGCTGCTGCTGTAATATGAATAATCCATACAAACCCGATCAAAAGCAAAGCCTTACTGTTTTACTGACTGTCCTCTCAGCAAAAGGTCATCTTTGAGCTGATGACCTTCTAGTCCAATGGACAAGATGAAGGGCTACCATTTTTTCCAGATGTCAGATCCAGAAAGATTGAGTGCTTTGCCTGAGGTTATGCTCCTAACTTCCTATGCAGTTGGGAAATTCTCCTCATTGCCAGACCAGTTTCAGAAATGAAAGATTATCCTACTGCCTCACTTAAGGGTTTTTGTTGTGAACTAACAGTTGAGCACACATGTGGCATTTTGCAAGGCACTGAGGGTTGAAACTGTCCCGCTGGGTGACTTTGCTAACGATCTGCTCAGAAATTCAGTGTACATATATGGTGACTTCTGTTCACTTTTGAGCACCAGAATGTCATAGTCCTGTAGCTCAAGCTTCTGCACCACAGCATGCCTCAGACTACACAGGCTTGCACAGACTCTTAGGGTTATGCTTGTTTCCCACAATTTTCTGCGTGTTTGTCTCTAAACGAACCATGAAATGATTCAGTGCCCGCATGTGGTTTTAATAACAAGCGTATGTGGGCAAATGAGAAAATACAGAATGTTCAACTGGAAGTTTCCAGCATACGATATGGGTTAAAATCGAAGTAGGTTTGTAGTACAGTATTTGTCAGAGTTGGTTAATTACTTATGGGTTATATGACATTCTAGATGAGACTTCTCTCTATAACCTTGTAACAACTGTTGAGTGGTGGAAGGCTTCATACTTAATCAAGGGCAGATTTGGAGCAATAAGCTCCGGTTTGATCTTCCCTCGGATCTGACTGTCTTTTTGGGAAGTTTGTGTGGTGGTGTTGGGTTTTGGGTTTTTTGTTTTGCTGCTGCTGTTGTTGGGGTTTTTTGTTGGGTTTGTTTGTTTTGTTGTTGTTAGAGATAAAGTGCAGCAAGTAGCTTTCTGATCTTGTTTTAGCTGAGAGTTCTGTCAAGGGCTTATACTTCTTTAATAGAAAGTCACACTAGGCATCCACATCTTGAAAACTACAACTGCAATAGATACATTCTGGCTTCAGGTGATCTTTTCAGAGTTCAGAGCAATCCTTCTCTTCCCCACATATCCCCTTTGCTTTACAAAATGTTTCTGAAAAGACTTTGTGTATTTCATTATTATTTTGTTAGAAAGCAGTAAGTTCTCAGATTTTCAAAATCTGTTTTTCTATTTTTTTCTCCCACCTCAGATGTGTTTAGCTTTGATGTTCCTTCTTCCATGCATACTGAAGGCAGATTATGACATCCCACTAGCCTGAAATCAGAAGAAATTTGTTGCTGTCAGATGAGAGAATCTCTCTTAGACTATTCCAGTTCTATATTTTCTTTTACTCCCAAACTTGAAGGGTTAATGTTGGTTTAGACTTAATCAGCTTTTGCTAACAGTCTGGCTTAAGCTTGCTGATGAAATACACAGTGAGAATTGCCTTTGTCAGTCTTTGAGACTGATGTCCTTGTGTGTGAAAGGGAGGAAAAGCATTGGAAAAGCCACAGGGAGGAAAAATGATAAATAAAGACAAGTACTTGAAAACTTTCTGTGAAGGAGAAAAGAAAAATTTGTTCCTATGCCTGTGATGAGTAATGACTTAAATTGCTCTGGGGAACTATCCAACAAAGCAGCACCTGAGCTGATCATCTGTGCAGTCCATCCATCAGGAGAGGCCATTAAAATAGGTTAGACAAATACGTTGGCAACAGGCCCTGCCCTTGGTCAATGGCCTTTGGATCTCATTTTTGCCATAATACTGTAATTCCTGGGAAAAGCAGGTTTAGCTGTAAGAGAAGGCAAACAAGAGATGCAAGGGAGCAGAACTATTTTTGTGACAGCAGTGCTTTGGGTATTGTGTAGAATAAGAGACTTCCTTAAAACAGGTGGATAAAGCCTACCAAATTTGTTAAGCTGCGTTTCTCCACTTGTGTTACTGGAGGAGTTGTTTTTCTATGGAGACTTTTTCAGTATATAAATGATGTGTCAAGGTGACTGCAGCGTGTAGAGGTACCTTGGTGCATAGGTGTGTATATAATCTGTGCTGGGCTGTGTTGGTTTCTTCTCACTATGATCTTTGGGCACCAAATTCGATTGCAAAGAGGAGTTACGTGGCACATGTATCAAGCTTTCTGCTGTACTGTGAAGTGCATAGGAGTAGGAGCATAGAGTAGAGTTTAGGGAAGAGTAGTTCCCCACAGCTGTTCTTGCTTTCTGCTTTGCTGTGGAAGTGGACCCAACCCCAGGCAGTTTATGGGACTTCTCACAAAGCAAGGGCTATAGCATCGAGGCAAATATTTGTGTATTCTAGAGGGAAAATGCACTTCTCTGAAGCACAAACATCCCAAGGTGCTGTAGATGATAACACCTGTATGCAGTTATTTTATCTCTGGGCTCATCGGGCTTTAGGAGTGGAGCCATATCTTAAAGGAGCTGTCACAGCAATCCTTGTTTGCCTCCAAGGTGTCTCCTGAAGTGCTCCTGCAGGTAATTAATCACCTAATAAAATACACTCTTTGACAGTAGGTGGAATTTGGAAATTAATTTGCACCCCTTAAATGAGGCTTCTAAAACTATAATTATCATGAAAGGAAAAAACGAGCTGTATCAGGTGTATAAATGATTTATTTATCAAGAATAAACTGTCACCAAAGTGGCACTTAAGCTTGCAGCGTCTGTGCTGCATTTCTTTTAAGTGAATTAAGCAATGACATTTGCTTTCCCTCCTATATTTGCAGGTCCTGGGGCAAATCTTCAGTTGTTTGTGACGTGTTTGGTACAAAAGTGACCTGCAACAAAATTATAGCTGCCTTTTCCATGTTCTCATTCTCTAATTTGTGATCAGTTCTTGCTGCCTCATCATTCCCTGCTCAATGCCTTATCCCCAGAAGAGCCTCTGGCCTCCCCAGAGGACACCACAGACCTTGTGCTGACCAGTTGGCCATTCAGATTTCTCATTATCTCTCCAGATGGTGGATTTTGTGAACTGTGTCTTGGTAGCATCAGGAAATAGAAAGGGGAGGAAGTTTTAACTAGTTGGCTGGACTGTGTATGGTTTAAGTTACCTAGAATAAGAGAAAGTCCAGGATATCTCATTCTCTTTTTTTAATCCAGAGAAATGTGAGAATAACAACATCTTAAAAGTGTATCATTTACAAAAATATTTACCTTCAACATCAAGCAAATAACTTGTTAAAAATGTGTTACCAAAGTGTCTGGCCTGTGCACCAGAGCATCCAAAGACTTATTTTGGCAGTGTGAGTAAAGGGGACATGGACTTCACTGCAGCTTTCACTGTAAAATTGCCACTAACAACTGTTCTAGTTGCTACATCTGAAACGTATTTGTTGCTGACAGTGTATTTGCCGGCTTCAAAGTGCATGTGGTGTGCCAATACAGTATATGTAGTTTGTGTGACATGGAAGAAAATTGTCTCATTATTGCATATTAATCTTACATTATTGGTGCATTAATTTCTGAGAAAGCCCAAGAGGATTTCTATTCATTTGTGTCAGACTGATTTCTCTAATCACAGCTTCTGGGAAGGGCTGTGCCTGATTATTTCCCCCATGGTTGTTTGCCTGAAGTTAAGTTGACTTGAACAAAAGAGATGAGGGTGCTCAGCACCCCTGGCTTGATTGAAAAGTCTTTTGTACACAGTGAGAATATTTCTTGAGTTAAAGGCCCTGGAGAAAAACCATAGTAAGAGTGAAATAGTTTACAGTGCCCTTTTTATTTATATTTTAGTAATGTGGTCACCTGCACCAGAAGTGGCTTTTGCTGGAAAGCATCACAAACAAACAGACTGCCATTCAAAAAACTCCATGTGATGCTCTTAGATTGGAAATGCCATATTTTAGTTATGGGAACTGACAGATTGCTAACAACTCATGTGAGCAAAAAATACTTGTGATTCTTACTTTTTGCTTACAGTGTGGGTTGGAATAATGCTATGCAAAATCCTTTCAATATAAACTTTCTTCTCCCTTCTTCTCCAAAGTTTTACCACAAAGTATTTTTACTGGATTGCAGAATTTTCTGGAAGTGTATTAGAAATATTTGTCATGAAAACTGAGTGGCAAAAATTAAATGTTCTGGAATGCAGCTGAAGGGGCAGTCCAACTACCCTGAGCATGTCCTGGTTTGCTTGAAATATGGTTGCCCTTTACAGGCACTCAATTCATCTTGAGGCCAATTTTAACAGTGCACAGTACAGAAATGACTAACTGTTATGACATGCCCTGAACCAGCTCCAGTTCAGCTTGTGTAAATTCTACATGTGGGGTGCTTTTGGAGCTGACAGGTGGAATTTTATTGTGGTTGTATTTAACTATTCCGCCACAGTAAAGGCTTTTGTCATTTATCTTACTGAGTTGCTACGTGTTGCAAAGCAAAGGCATGAGTTCTTTACTTTTTTGTGGTGGGGTTTTTGGTTGGGGTTTGTTTTTTTTTTTTTTTCAGTCAGCATGTCTTGTAAAGACTGTTGCTCAGGGTAGGATCTTCCCAGTGTTCAGCTACGCTTTCCAAATGGGTACTTACCAGCTGCTCTGTGGGCACAGGGCATCATATCAGACTCTCTTCTGGGATGGCCGCTGCTGGGTGCACCGTGGTGGTGGTGGTAGAAATAGCTCATCCTTGGTTTAAGCCTGAGAGTGAAGTCAGCCAATATTGTCTGTTCCTTGGGCTGTGCTCAGAGATCCTCTCCTGGCTGCACAGCTGGCTGAAGAGGTTACAGCCCCTGTTGCTAGTTGCCGTCTTTGACTGGCTCGTTTGTCATGCGGCTAGGATGGAGCAGTTATGTGAGGAGCCAGAGCAGCACTTGGGAGGGATGGGGACAGTGATGTGTGGCGGGGTTGTGATAAGCACTTGGGAGCAGGATGAGAGTGGTAACCAACCCTTCTATCCCCTAGGCTGCAGCTGGAAGGGAAAATGCAAGCAGACAGTATGGGTAGAGCTCGTTCTGTCTCAGATTCTCTTTCTTTGTCTACTGGAAATTTCCCTCCAGTGAAACAGGCTGTTTTCACCACGTCTATCAGCATTTCAGCGCAAATTTGGGAACTTCCTTTCCACCTCAGGTTAGTCCTAGGCCTAAGACACTGATTATATTCACTGCAGGACTTCCAAACAAAGTCAGATCGTTTACTGGCATCATGGCAGCTGAGCTTTTAAAATTCTGTATGTGAGTGCAGAATCAGCACACTGTTCTGCAGATTTCTTAACTCTTTGCATGATCCCAAAGACCGCTCCCAGCATTTGGTGGTACTATTTAAAGAAAGATGTTAGCAGTAGTATATCTTTTGATTAAAAGCCACAGTTGATTTTTGCTCTTGTATGAGTTGTGCAGATTTTGGTTGTTTTGTCTGGAGTAGTCTATTAGTACTTTCGCTGAGATAAAAATTGCGTTTTAAGTGAAGAAAGTGTTCTGGCACAAATCAGAAAATCCCAGGGAAGATAAATGAAAAATGTAATTAAAATGCCTCGAGGATGAAACATTATGGGAATTGTAATGTATAGCTTGCTAATCTCATTAGAAAAAATCCTGGTTTAGGTCACCTGGATATATTATATCCTGCTAACACCAGTCTGTTCCTTTTTAGCCCAAAAGGTTATGAACATTACAGTGGAAAAGGCATTCGCTTTGAAATCAGCTCATGCTTTGTTTTAGGCAATAATGTTGCTTTCTTTCCTTTTCTCTTTAGTCCTTAACTTGCTAATTTTTCTTTACAACACTGCCTGTTGCCCAGTTCTTTGAGTCCAGCTATGTGTGGTGCAACCTCAGGGACGCCATGTCTTTGATCAGGATCAGTATTTCTTTCTTCAGATGTTGCCTCACAATTTTGTTGAACTAATTTGGACAGATACATCTCAGTCAGTCTCAGGGTGAAAGGAGCATCATGCATGCATTATGGGTCTGTGGGTGGCACCCAGAAAAAGGCATCCAAATGCTGCAGGAACAGAAACAGTTCTGGAGACCTACCTAAGGGCAGGTTTGTCAAGCAGATACTAAAATACTGTCCACTGAAAAGGTAAAATTTCTGGAGATTCCTCAAAGTTAGGGAACGTCTGGCTATTTCCCCAACCAACATTTTTATGCTTGATTTTTCTTTCCCCTCAAGTAATGCCTGCTAGCATGAAAATTATTCCATTGCTGATTTTCTGTTTCTCAGCTAGAAAGCAATTGGGAAGACTATGGTTCAAATCGTATATATGTAAATCCCATCTACTGCTGTGTATCACAGACAAAAGCCCATACCAGGCAACACAACGTAAGCCATTGCGCTGTGAGTTTGTGAATCTACCCGTGACAGCAAGGAATTGGCAAATCTGCCACTTGGCTGTGATGGGCATTTGACATGGCTGCAAAACCAGTGAGGAAAAGAAATCATCTCAGTGGAACCTTCTGGATGCGAAATGGCCTTTAAATGAATTAAAGCTGTGAGAGCAGCATTTCCCATCCCTTTCCCTCTAGAGGCCATGCTACAGTGGGCGTGCAATTTGGCTTTCCCCTTTTGGTGTCAATGTTTTCCACAGAAGTACGTTTCTTAAAGGGACCATCAGTGCAACAGATGCTGTGCTCAGACCCGGTGCGTGAGAGAGGAGTGTGCTGGTAATGGTGGGATCTGATCCCATCATGCAGCCCTGGCAGTTATATTGACTGCTTGGACTTTGCTGCTGCTAGTTGTAATGCTAAAACCTCTTGGTGGAGCTGCAATTGTGTTGTTACCTTGGCTTATCCTCTGTTGGGTGTTTGAGGTCACGTTGAGTTCTTCATTGTATATCTATAGTAACCCACAGAAAAGTTTAGACTATTTTCTTTGGCTTTTCTCTTCATTCACCACGTTGGTTGCTGCCCCAAATTAGCAGAAAACTTTGTTTAGGCGTCAGTTCAACAAAACGCTTTGGCCCAGCTCCAACTCTGGAAGAGCTTTAGATGAGTGGGAAGTTGGGAGTGTAAAGAAGAGCATGGAGTCTAAAAACTTGTTTGGGTCTGGTCTTTAATGTTTTTAAAGTGTAATCTTGTTCCTATTCAGCAACAGTGAAAGTTAAGCATGTGCTTAAGTGCTTTGCCAAGCACAGAGGGGATGATTTATACTGGTAAAGTGGAAACCTAATAGTATCTACTTTGCTGATCACAGCTATAGCCAGGATTTCAAAGAATGAGAGTGAGCTGCTGTTGTGCTCTGTAGTTCAGTTCCCATCAGGCTCTGAAGATAACCCAAACCTGTATCTGGGATGCGTGGACAGCCCTGCAGGGTGAGCAAATGAAGAAAATAAGGGTTTGTGTGTGTCTGGGATGTTCCAGTTGTTTAGTTCTCACCCACCAAAGCACCTTTGTTCCTGTGGATCCTGTTCCCGTGCTCTTGTAGTTGGGCACACTTTCCTCATGTCCAAGCTGGGTAACTTAGTGTGATGAATTGTTTGGTTTAACTGTATGGCTTAGCATTGTGGTTATGACAGATCCTCAAGACAGATGGAAATGAGGTGGCTGTATAAAGACATGCAAATGAATTCAAAGGCTTATGGTGAAAGCATCTTCTCCATAAATGAATTAAAACAAATCATTGAGAGTGATGACTTTTATTTCCACAGGTCTTATAATGGTGGTGCCGTTGTGCAAGCAGGATTAGACTCCTTTGAGGAAGCCCGCAAGAGGTTCTTGAAAGCAAACCCTCCCTGCTCTCTGCACGCTGGATTTGCGTATGCAGCCAGCCTCGTCTAAAGTTTTTCCCAGCTTGCTGACAGGCAGGAAGTTGGGGGATGCAGGCAGCGAGACGGCTTTCCCAGGGGCTCCGTTGCTGTGGACGGGTCTGCACGTCCACACCTGGGAGGGCAGGGAGTCCCAGGTGGCCCTGCAGTGTCTGACCTGACATTGCACAGCTGCTACCTTTGGGTGGGGGTGGAAGAAATGCTCCATTAGGAGCAGAGTAGCTCTCCAGCTGCATATGCAGGGAGGTCTGCCGGGTCCAGGGGGCTTCCTGTTTAAACAGTTACAGAGTCTGCAGAACTGGTTAAACTGTCAAAAAAAAAAATTATAGAGGGTAAAAAAATAATAAAGGAACCATCCTTCCTGTATCTGTACGTGCATTGTCTAACTGTTCATTTGGGTTCAATCAAATGCTTGTTGCGATTTTTCAATTCACTTTAATGGGTTTTAGATTAGGTCTTTTGTAATGTGGAATAAGATTAAAGTTTGTGGAACTGCAGCTGCAGTTCAGGAAAGCTCATGCTTTAGTACATAAAAGCTAGGAGGGATCATTGTCCTAAGCTAGTAGGTCCCCCAATGTAACACAGACAAGTCATTTCACTCAGTGCCTTCTGCAAGACCATGTTTTGTGGTTGGGCTAAAGCAATGTGACTGTTTATTAAAAAATAAAAAAGGTAGATGAGGGAGAGAAAATAGTCCAGTCTTAATTCAGGCACACAGGATATTCGGACAGTTCAGTACAGGGCATATTTAACTGCTTCTCTGTAAAGAGGTGGGAAATTAGACATGTGTTTTAATGCTTTGCAGAACCAACTCCTATTCAGCTAACACCACAGAGATCACGTGTGGAGAATTCCTTCAAGGAGTCTGTGAAGACCAGTCCTTTACCTCCTCCTGTACTGACTTGCCACTGGGGCTGCTGTACGATGGACTGCTTGCTCTGGCCCGCTGAAGCCCCTGCTGTGTTTCCCCTGAGCATTGTTTCATCAGCACCCACTGGGGCACTGTCCATGAGGCTGCGAGCTCCTTGCAGGAAAAGGCTATTTCTTCTTTTACCTGCGGTGTGCAACACAGAGATGGCCATTCCTAAATAGTTGAAAATAGCAGTCACAGAGGAAGCTTAGCAATGCCCCATTTTGTGAGTTACTCACAAAATTTTGAATGTGTATACGCGTAAGTGTGTATACGTGTGTGTAAGATAAGTAAAATATCTTTACATGAATAGCATTTCCTAAATTTGATGTTAATCTGCATTTTTTCTCTCTGCCACATGATGGAGATAATGGTGCAAGATATATAAACAGTGCTGCATGGGTCATGCACTTCAGAGAAAGAAGTTTCAACTTGGCAGTTTATAGTAGTTGTGCTGTTAGTGTTGGTTTTGCACTAGCCTTGAGAGAATAATTTTGTTACAGTATCTGTAGGGTGTTTTGTTTAAGGCAATATTTGGTTACTTGTCTTGTTCTGTTTGTTCTTTGGGGTTTTTTTGTTTTTTTTTTTTCTCCAAAAGGCAAGTATGCAGGAACACCCTTACCAAATCATCCAGGCTGTTGATACAGCAAAACACTAAAGTTTGTATTTGGTAATACATTCAAAAGAATTTGCTTAGTTTGCATTGACTTTACTGGAACTTTAAGTTGGACTTACACGTTTTGGGCTCAGGTACAGCTACTAGTAGGGCAGTTTGTGTCTGCTTCTGCAAAGCCAGGGAATTTGCAGCAGTTCCTGCTTACGTAGTGAAAAAGAGCACATCCGAGATCCTGCTCTCACCGTGTGTCTGAGTCTGTGCATCCTTGGGAGGACATGGTAGGATCTGAATTAATTGATCCTTGTGTTGTGTGCTGGAACCCTTGGATCCGCTCTTTCCTCTTTTCTCCATCTTCAGCGTGGGTCCTGATCCAGAAGCTACCCAAGCCACATGTGCGAAATTCCCAGCAATTTCAATGACCTTTGGATCAGGCCCACATGCAAAGGCAGAGGTGGATTTACCCATGAATTTTTTTTTTACTGACATTCAGAAATCTCCTGCTGAGAGATGTATTTAATTTTTACGGTGAGAGCTGCTGTGTTATGTTTGTAATCATAATGTAGTAACAAGACATTTCTAACAAAACTGCTATAGGTTGAGATACATCCAGGAAGGCAGGAACACATGTTTCTTTCCAGTCTGTTAACTTTTTGTGGCTCCTTACTCTGAGGACACGGGTTCCTATGCTGATGTCAGTGCAGTTACAGCTGCGCTATTGTCAAATTTATTTGATTGAATATTTGTTGGATGAAGCAATACTCTCACCCCTGTCCATAGTTCCACCTGCCTTGTGAATTGAACATGCTGCTTATTTAATTCCTTGTACTCAGGTCCTTGTATCTTGTGCAAACTTCTCATTTGAGGAGCTGTTCAACTTCTGTGATACTACAAATCTGTCAGTCCAGTGCCTGCCTATAAATTATTTTTTTCTTTGATTAGATTTTTGTATGTTTGTACTTGGAGGCTCTTCCTTGATAGTTACCTTTTATAAGGCATTTTTGTAATGACATTAAAAATGTTACATGTATGTCAAATATACATTACAAATGCCTTCAAAGTTAGAGAACTGACATGCTGCCTGGACAGCCGCACGTAACCCCGTGTGTGTGTGCACCCACGTATTGCTGTAATAGTTTCTCCAAATGTTAGGGTTTTTCCTCAGAAGACTTTTTCCAGAAAGGCTGTGCTCCATGCTCTCGGGTTCTGCTCCTATGTTTTTTTCATGAGAACAAAGATTAGTCCTTCATGGTCCTAAACTCAATGCATGTGCATGACTTAAAGGCATTACCTACCAATAAATAGGAGATTAGCTGCGGCTTGTGTATTTCCTGATCAGTTCAGGTTTTTTCAGATGGCTCGTTGTTATCCCGTTTCCTTTAACGATGGGACACTTTAATGAGTTTGCCATCTGACATACATCTGCTTCCTGTTAAACAATACCTTCATTCTTCTAGAGCTGCTATATTCATCTTTTATCCTACAAGATTTTTATCTGCACTTTGAAAACAGCATGTACAAATCGATGTCAGCATATTCATTTTCTTGTTGAGGATTTTTTTTGATGCTTTCGAGAAGGAATAGCAAAACAGGCATCTCCTTTAGTGCTTGTTTGTTGGAGAATGGGAGAACATGGATATTGTTTGTCTAACTAGGGGTTGGTCAGTCCAGTTCCTGTTTGAAGTCGAATAAGATCAACTTCTGTGGCTCACGTTATGCAGTTTCTAACAGATATTCTGTCCTGCCAGCAAAGTAAGGGGCTGGTGCAAAAGAGAGAGGGGGCACGTACTTGAAGTCTGTTAATATTGTTTCTTTGAGAAAAGAGCCTTCAATAGCTCGATGATGGTCTGGCTCATGCGTGTGCAGTTAGTGCTCTGTGATCATCAGGCTCTCTTAAATCAATCCAGCCTGAATTGAATTTGTGCATCTGCCTCAGTGCTTCTTTTTTTCCCATGTGTTGGGAACATGCAGTCATGCTGGATCTCTGACTGTGTCTTTCCCCTTCACTGGTCAACATTGCCCCTCCAGAAAAACTTTTTTCTTTTCTTTTCTTTTTTTTTTTTCATCATAAAAGCTTTTTCTAGTGGAGGGAAAACTGGATAGAATTTTCCTTGTATTTATCTGTGTCTACGTAATGGTGCAGTGCTGTTTAAAAGCAAATCCTGTTGTATACGAAGTTCTGCCACACGGGTCCAAAGGACATCTGTGAGAATGGCTCGTAACCAAATTAAGCAACCCTGTGGGGCACATAATGTTTTGTCTCAGAAAGGAATTTACTTTCAAACATTCACATATGCCAGGTGACAAGTGGAAATATTTGGGGTTTAGAGCTGGGGAAACAGAGGAAGCAAGGTGCAAATATTTATTTGAGGGTTAGTGGATGCTTGAATCAGAATAATGAGGATAATTCAGGAATTTTGTATTTCTTCCCATTTATAGCTTGCAGTTGTCTCCCAGCTCGCACAGGATTGATGTTGTTTACTTGAAAATGAGGGAATTGCTGATTACCTCAGGTGGCTGCTGGTGCATGATCTGAACCTTTGTTTCAATGACACTCTTGGCACTGTTGAGACGAGTGTTTCTACCACCCTAAATGTGGTTCGTTTGTCTCTGGCTGTGCTGCAGAGCCACGCATTCAACTCCAAAGAGCTGTGAAATGTTGTTTGTTGCAAATGCAACTTGATAGTTTTACCTGTGATGGCCCAGCTTCCTGTGGGGTTCCACCTCTCTTTGGCTTCGTCCAGTCTTATAGGAAGGTTCTGTATGTGAACTTGGTCTTTCACTGTGTCCCTTAAGGAATGGAGCCAAGAGGTCTTCTCTGGTCATTGCTATACCAGCACTGTCATACTTGCCTGAAGAGTTTTGTTTCTAATTGCATCAATGTTTATTAACAAAGTACTCCATCATTTATTTAACATAGAAACTTAGCCATTCTTTCACCACACTCACACCTTTCATCTCTCGGAGCTGGAGGAACATGGCTGACAGCTTTGACAATCTTTCATTCATGTTAAGATTACAAACTACCTTGATTAGGTTCCTTGTGGAGACTGCAATTTATCAAGGAGGATCTGGAAGTGGTCTTAATGGAAGCTTTGCAAGAGAAGAAGTCAACTTTGTCAGCTCTGGGATACCGTCAATGATGGTTGTGCCGAGCTCTTCCACACCTTCATCTTCAGTCAGTACTGTGGAAAGCTGTGGGTGTTCATACCGTACTATATATAATGGTGTGTATTGCTATGACCTCTGATGTGGCCAGGGGAGAGACTTACCTCATTTCATGCTGTCTTTTCAAATCCCATAATGGGGAAAGTATATTTATAGCTGGAACGTCAGTTTCTCATAATCCCGATGTGTTGGGCAAGCACGTGAAGAATTTTAGGAGGACAAGACACTGAACAAAATTTACTGTGGTTATTAATGGAAATGTTCTGGTGTCAACTCCAATGGGCAAGCAGGGGTTTTTATTCTACTGTAACTTGAACCTATTTGAAAATAACCATCTTTTATAAAGAAGCTGATTAAAAGAATTAAAGTAATGTAAAAGGGACTTAGGTAAAGGGAAGATTGTTCTCCTGGAATTTGTGTTTTCTATATCCTTGGAAAACAGTATATTTTTTGATACTCAGAAGTGAGTTATTAGACTTTTCTTTGGAATTACAATGGAGAGGGCACAGTTTGGCACCTGCAGCTGAGACAGTGTGGTGGAGTACTCCTCCTAAATACAGGCTTCAATGGTGATAGCATTTCTATGAGCCTTGTCAAAGTGCGTGCAAGTGAGAGGTTAGGTGCAAGTTTGAGAACTACTCCATGATGACTGCACTACGTTCTCCCTGAAGTGAGCAGATGTTCTTGCCGTTGGCCTTTGTGATATTCATACTGTCATAATCCTTTCATAACTGTTGGGTTTTCTCCCATTGCTGTTACTGTAGGGAACTGAGGTATGGGTGAGAGCATTTTCTGGGATGGAGGCACAGTTTCAGTTGAGAAAGCTCTTACAAGGTGAGCCTGTTTCCTCCTCTGGCTGTTTATGCCAATCTCTCCTTCAGTATTTACTCTAACGTTTGCAAAACCAGATAGCTCTTCTGGAGAGCAAAGCCCGCTGAACTGGAGACAGAGAAAACCTGAATAAACAAACATGTGCCACAGATTAGTAAGAACATCTGTAGGTTTTATATTGTTTTGAGAACACATACCACATAGTTTTTCATTTCGTATGCTTTTCGAGTTTCTCCCTTTCTTTCTGTGCCTGTTTTCTTCTTTTTAAATATATTGCTAATAAAGGTTGGAGGTAGAAAGCACAGCTGGACTCTGCATGACATGCCACTGTTTAATTTCTAGCTCGGAGGATGAGAAGAAGAGTAGTTTTATTGTATCCTAGAAGAGAATAAAGCCACATGCGAATTCCAGCTATGGACATCTGTTTCCTCTTTGTGTGAAAGAATTCTCATATTTGGAAGGGAATCCCAGTTCTGAAGGGGCTGGTGAGGGTTTGTTTTTTTTTTTTTCTTTTTTTCTTTTGGTTCTTCCCCCTCTTCTTTGCCATTCTGTCAGCGTGCTCTGCTTGCTCTCTGGCTGCTGTGTTTCCTTAGGGACAATATCAGCTTGCAATTTAGCATCAGAGATTGAACGGTGAATTTCGAGTTACTTTAAAATGTTGTTTTGTAGTTACTAAGCTCCTCCTTAAATTTCTTTTATTTAATTAAACAGTATTTGGTGGGAGGACTTTTGCTCTGTGATCAATCTTGAGTACTTGCAGGTTGGTATTTTTTTTAGAAGTGGAGATATGTGTATCTGTTGCTCTGGCTGTGAAGAGCAACTATTTCTAGAAGTAATATTAAAAATAATATTTTAAAATCCTTCTGTATCAGTGGAATTAAGTAAATCTGTAGAAATAAGAATCTGCAATGTTCATTACATTGTTAGGCATCAGGTGCCAAGAACTAAAGGGACCAGAGTAAATGATAATTTCACTAACCTATAAAACATTTTAGAATAATGATTTACAGCTGTCTGGGGGCTTTAAACTTGTGTGTGTGTGTCTGTGTGTGTGTGTGTAAGAGCTGACTCTGCTGAACAAACAGCACAGTTATATAATATTAGGCCAGACATGAGAACTGGTACTCTCTGTCTATTTTATATTAACGTCAAATGAGAGGTTGGTGGAGCTCGCCAGGGTTTCATATTTGCTGGCAGAATGCTACCCACATGTGTGGACCACATTTTTATTGTTGCCTTAGCCTATTTCAGGCATAAATATTGCTGCCTGGCAGGGTGTGATTCAGTTCATTGCTGAAGAGCTTTTCTTTTAAAAAGCAAAATATGAAAAGGAATTAAATGCTGTAAATCTTCAAATGAAGAGGTGTCCCCAGACTGTGAGATTTTGTCACATCTGTCGTGGTAGAGGAATGAAGGGCAATAAGCCATCTAAAGGCTTTTTCATTGTTGGATGAGTTACCCTTGCAGAGCTATTTCTTTTTGCATATATTAATCCTACTTTTGGGTGTGGGCTGTTTAGTCTAGTCTCTTAGGGAAACAAGGCTTATGCAAACAGGGTGTATGCACACATGGATGCGCAGCAGCCTGCGCAGCCCTTGGACATGTTGGCCATGGAAATGTGGCAGAAAGGCCGAGGCTGCAAAGAGAAATAGAAGCTCCTATAAGTTTCTTGAAAATATGTGTGTGAGGGGAGAATAAAGGTGATTAAGGAGCTTGAGGGAAGGCTTGCAGTAGGAATTGAACTTTCAACAGGGGCTGTGGAATAGATACCGAGAGGAAATGTGATGAAGGTCCTCGTCGTGTGAAGATCACCAGAACTAGCTTGGAATTTATTTGGCTTCAGAGAATCTGATGACAAAACCCAAATCCACAGGAAGCCAGACTCCCTTTCATTCCAGTACCCATGAAATTACTTGTGTGGGTTTTGGTTTTAAGTCAGGATGTTGTCAGGCTGCAATGGAGGACTGTAAGAAAGGAAGACATTTCCTGTTAGGATCTTCTTGGTGCAGGCAAAGGTGCTGCTCTGTTTGTTTTTTGCAAATCTTCAAATTCTATTCAAGTGTGACTTAGGAGAGTTTAGGTCCTTATCCTGCAGATGTCTTGGAGAGGAGGGAGCCCAGCGACTGTGCAGATCCCACTGATGTGCATCCAAATCCTTCCCAGGCACTTCAGAAGCCTGTGGGGTGCAGCATCTTGTGAGGTGCACAGGGAAAAGTGAAACCAATAGTCCCCATCCAGTTCTGGTCCCCACTGAGCAGGACACGGAAAGCAAACACTACTAACGCTGAAAATCAAATGGCAGTCGTGAACAAATTTCCTCTTTGATTGTAATGCTGCTATCTAGGAGATAAAAAAGGGTTTATGTCAAAAGCTTCCCTTGTTGTCTTATTAACAGCTGCATAATTTTACCACTCATTCACGCGTATAAAAAAGAAAAACTTGGAGACTGTATTTGAAAGCTTGTTTTGTTTGGTGTACAGCTGGATACAGAGCATTTCCTTTTCTCTTTTTTAGCAAATTTGAAGCAAATGTAGTGAGTATTGTTTCTTTTTTTTCCCTATTTTTTGCCCTAGATAATAGAAGATTTTGTTGCTTTTCATTTTACCTTGCAAAGAAATCATGCCATTTAACTCCAATTCAACAATGATGCAGCAGCATGTGGATATATATATATATATATATCTTCTCCAAAATATATTACCACACATTACTGTCAAATAGCTGGGCTTTTCCACCCAGTATTAAAAACAAAATTTAATTGCTACACTAGAGTTTCAAAGCCCTGATAAATAAGAGCCATGTCTGACCTTTATTGTGGGGCTCTGAGATGCCACCAGGGATATTGCTCATTGTTCAAGATGACAAACTTCCTCTGAGATTTCAGTTTGTCAGCTCAATGTACAGCAGTGACATTGATTTCTTCTCACTGCCATTTCCTGCCTGAATAGATAACAAATTTTCTGTGGCAGGTGTCTGTCAAGTTTAGTTTTGCCTGGCAGATTAACTTAATAGACTCATTTATTAATCATTAGTTGCAACACAGTGAAGCAGACAATACTCTTTAACTCTTGTGATGTTGAATGGACGTACCAGTTCAGATTCCTTTGTGTAGCTTGAATTTGGATTTAATAAGCCATTCATACCTCTGTAGTGAATGTTCTTAACATGACATTGCTAATGTTACAAAGAGAAAAGGTTTATGTATTAGTTAAGTGTGACCCATTTTGAGTGTACATTAATTTTCATGGCAAGAGGTGCATAAGTGCTTTCTGAGACTAATAAAATGATGCACAAACTACAAAATCAGCCTACATAAAGGGGAAAACTGACGTGCATCATGCTTGATGAAGGAAGATAAGAATAGGAGAAAAAAATAGATACTTGGGATAAGATTTGAATCTGGGACTGACCAGATTCAACCAGATTCTGGTTGAAGAGAGAACTGCAGAAGCATTTAGGACGAGGCAAAGCAGACCTGCAGATACAGCTATAGGGCAATTCTGGCACAGGCTAGTATTTGCACAGGGATTCTTTCTTCTGAGATGTCTTGAGATAGATATCCAGGCTGGAGATAGTAAAGGCAGGGTTGGCACCAGAGGTGGATATTGGACAGGGCTTGTCAGAAGGAGGAGGAAGAGCCAGAAGAACTTAGTGGAGAGATTGGAGGAGGAGAAATCAGTAAGGAAAAGCAAAACCATGGAAGGTGGTGTCTCTTGTTGCAAGAAATCACTCTGTTCACAGTGAAAACTGATTTACTACACATGTTGGCCCTGCACACCCTACAGAGCTGAGGGAGAAGTATGTTTGCTTTTCACTCCCTCTGTTAAGAGGACTGTAAAGGAGCTGGAAATGCACAAGCACTGCTGGGGACACAAGGCAGCAGGAATGAGCCTAGGTAGAGATACAGGCTGTTGCTGGACAGAAGAACCTCTCATAGGTGATGAGAGCCACCAGGCTTCTCCCTTGGGTTTTGGTTGGGTTGTGGTAGCTCTTCACAACCTGCTTTTAATTCTCAAGGGGGCTTGTTAATGTGAGGTCACTGGGAGATGTTGAGGGAAAGTTTCTGCAGCTGATGCCCAAACTGCAAAGCCCTGGTTGGAGCACAACTGTTCTCAGCTCAGCGCTTGTGAGAGTGCGTATTGCTGAACATGTTTTTTTGCCAAGCTGTGTTCCTGGCCTTGGGAGCATGTTTCTTGAACCATCCTTATGGCTTTCTTGGCTGAGCGTCAAACCCAGAATGTCCCTGCAGTAGATCATAGCGCTTATTGCTCTTCTAGGCCACCCTGGTAACAATACATTAACCTCTCAGCAGGGAATGTGGTAAACAAAGTAAAACTTCTTTAGTGAAACCAGTCATTTAATGGCAGCATACATAAAGTGTCCTTAAAGATTTGTAAATGTAATAAGCTGCAGTTCGCTGAGTGAACAATAACTGTTCCTAATTTAGCCAATCGAGGAACATGCCAACCTAATTTGCTTTTGTAACATTATGTTGCTGTTTTTTTTGTTTTCCCCACCTCTCCAGATTCCTTTCTCTCTGGTACAATTTCCCCTCTGGGAATCCTTAAAGGTAAGTCCTCTTTAATGATAGAAAGGTAAGTTACACATTTTGCAAAGGCTTTCCATGGTAATTTAGCTAACTTGATTATCACAATTATGGGCACATCCAAGAATCACTAAGTATGTAACAACCTACCTGTGCATGTGAAGATCATTTCCCTGAGTATCTGAAAAATAACACGGAATATCTAACCACTGATATGAGGCATGCAGTCTAAATTTTACTCCCCAACATGCCAGAAATCTTATCTTCTGCTCTAGCTTTTTTTACTGATTAAGGAAGAGGGAAACGTCTTGTGTTGTGTGATTTTTTTTATTTTTATGTTTCACTCTTCAAGATAACAGAAAATTGCAAATGATACAGAGAAAACCGATTGAGCCTGGTTTTGTAGATAGGGAGGGACTCTCAGTGCATCACTGACAAGCTGTTTTGATTGGCTGCATGTACTTTATTTAAAGGTCATTTAAAGAAGGTGTCAATGGATGATGTTTTAATAGTTCAGTCTTTCAGAATGACAAGCTGTTCTCCCACCGGGTGGTTGTTTTGTTTATCATGGACAGAATCAGGGTCTAGATTTTTGAGCACAGAGTTGGATTTGAAGTCATGTAATTTCTCCATCCCTCTGCTTTTCCTTTAACTCACTGCAAAAGATGAAGGAAAGTCAGGGTTTTTCAGGTGCTTTGAGATTCTGGCTTGGAAGCACAGAAAATCATTGCCAATCCTTAAAAGCATTGTAGCAAAATATAATATTGATGAGACAGGAGCTGGAAGAGAGTAGTTTTCTTCTTGATACAGGTGCTGGACTTCTGAGAAAGCTTGGCATTGAGACCCAAACTGGGCAGAGGTACTGGGAAGGATGGGAACCGGTGATGATCTTCCTTGCCCCTTGCTGCTTCTGTTGAGTGAGGATGGCTTAAGTTCTCCTTGGTCCTTGTATGCTTGGTTGGGACAATAGCTTCTCACTGTGTGTCAGTAGCTTGGGTTGTTCGGGAGGAATGAGCCCAAAGTGTGAATGTTTGTACGCAGAGGCTTCAGAGAGTCACATACAAAGGAGGAACATGAAATACAGCAAGAGCTTTCACGGAACTGGGCTGCGTTCTGTAGAGGATTCTGTAGGTGCTTCATGAGCTCAGCCTGATGTGGTGTCTGGGTATCGTCCCATTGCACGGGCTAGCTTCGGCTGCCTTATTAGGAATCTGTTTCCCTGCCAGTGTCTAGGAATGGCTTTCTGTAAACTCTTGGGCAGCGATACTGGCCTGACCTGCTAATTGTTAGTGCTGCAGCCGGGTGTGGGAGCAAGAGGTGGCAGTGCTGAAAAAGTGCAGTGCTCTTGCCAAAACCACATAGAACAGCAACATCGTGTAGCTGTTTTCAGAATGTAAAGCTGTTTTAACTAATGTCTGCGTAGCTGTGACAATAAAATGTATTGTTTAGATTGCAGGCTTTAAAGAAGACAATTTGAATTTAGCTAGCTACAGGAGTGAGTCACTTAGGATGAGACATCATGTTTAATCTAGAGGTCAGTGCAGATCTGAAAAGAAACAAAACTGGGTTAGTTTGTTCCACAGACCAGTTACAATATGTTCTTCTATGTGTGAAACCAAGAGTAGGAGATGGCAAAAATCAGTCTTGCATGGTCCAGTCACTTTGGCACAAGCACACGGAGAGAGCTCAAGGTTTGTCACATCAAAGCCAGGCAGTGAAAGCAGAATACGTTTTGTTTATCTGAATGAAGCTCTTAAAAGAATTGCCCTGACAGTATAACAAAGAAAAAACCAAAACATTATGGTCCCATCAGCAGGCTGGATGTGGCCAGTAGCATCAATAGGAGTGTGATTCAGGGTAGGGCTTCTCATGGATGCATGAAAGGAGCATGAAGAGACAAAGGGCAGGAAGCCTGAATGCAGACGAGTTTACTGAGGCTGTTGGTTAGATAATGTCTGAGGGACTATTCTGCCCTGTATTAATCAGATTATTTGAGAAAGTAAATGTGGGAGCAGTTGTGTATGGTGTGTGTGTATCTTCTTGCAGAAGAGAACAGAACAAGTGCTGTGGCTATGTCATTTTAAAAACCATTAGTACAAAGTTACATAAGCTAATGGATGATAGACTCAGTCTTATAATTCCCCAAACAAGCTAATCACCCTAAAAATGAGGAGAAATATCTTTCCACTATAAAAGACAGCTAGCGAGGCACATGGAAGAAGAAGAGAGTTTCCTTTTCCTTCACATATGTGCTGGCTGCAGCCAGCAGCAGGGTGTTAAGCTTAAAGAAGCCTAATAAAGGCTTGTCCTATGCAGCAAATCAGGTGTTTCTGTATCCCATTTTCTCTGTCTGCTTTGCCCCAAGCTTCTACGGTTATTCTTTATGCTTCCAGCTGGCTTTAGCCACATAGTTTACATGCACCGTTTTCTTCTGTCTGTGAATGTAGACCAGCTGTCGTATGTGAGAGTAAACTTGCATATCGTGCACTAAACTAAGTTAGAAGTGAGACTATTGTATAGATTACTAAACTATAAGGTTACAATATGTTATGGTGCTGGCAAAGGGGGTATTGCAGTAATTAGCAAGAAATAGATACTGCTTCAAATACAAGCTTAACTGCCAGTTGCTCAAGTGAACACACAGTTTAGAAACAGTTAACAGACTCCTTTCTTAGTTCACAATGACTCAAGAAACAACAGTGAAGAAATTATGGTGATTTTAATAAAAAAACCCCAAACTACTCCTCTTTTTTCGGAATGTAGGTAGCATCCAACTGCTATAACGCATGCTTAATGTCCTTTATCTTCCCAGTTCTTCATTTTTCCATATTTTGTTTTAGGCACAGATTATTGATATAAACCAAAGGGGAGAACAAAATAGAGTTTAAAAAAAAAACAAACCACAAAATCAAGAGCCTCTGGCTAGGTTTAAGTCCAGCATCATCTTGTCAGAAATGCCTGCTGCTTATGTCTCAGTGGAAATGGTCAGCTCCCTCGGAGAACAGTGCCGTGTGTAAGATAAACCCATCTCAGGTGAAACAAGACTCAGTCCTCTTGGGTTTTATATTTCTGCGTGTTGGCTGTGCTTCAGAGCCTCTGAGAGTTACTGCAATGCAGCTGTACATGGAGAATGCTGTCTTTATAGACCAAATGTATTGTATGTCTGGAGAAAAGGCTCTGGTAGCCAGTGAGGAGGGAAGGAACAGGCAGGACAGGAAGACATAGGTCTCAAATGAGTAGATTTGAAAAATAAGGGGTTTTTTGTTTGGTCGGTTGGGTTTTTTAAGAAGAGAAAACAAACCTACTATCCTGGGAACCTTTTGTCTTTTTCATTAGATACGTCTGATTCTGAGATGAGACACTTGCACGTTTCTAAGACTGTATAACGCCAGGGTCAGACTGACTTCAGCAGACTGCCAGCAAGTCCTGCTCTTGCGCACACAGCCTCTCTGGGAGGGCTGGCACAGACTGTGCTGCTCCACTGGCCCAAGACCTGTAAGAAAAGATAAAAATCTTGGACTGACCGTGCTCAAGGTGACGTTCTGGCTCTTCTGGCACTCAGTGGGGCCAGGATTTCCCTCTTTGTCTTGGTGCTGGGCAAAACCTAAAGCTCTTAGACTTTCTGCAGCTATAGTGAGCCCATGTGGTTTTTTGTCACTGGCTTTTGCAGTAGGATAATTTTCTCAAATTTGTAGGTCTCACAAATTAACAGGTGTTTTACAAAGAGAGATATTTGGTTGGACCTTCAGAGGCGATAGCTAGAGATAGGGAGCTGAGATACATGGGCAGGTGTCTCCAGTGGGATTTCATAATGACTATGGTGGCATGTGATAATGGTGTAAGATGCTAAACAAGCAGAGGAATGCTTTGGTGGCTTCAGGAGGAGAAAATGCTTTGAAGAGTACACACAGGCACATTTCCACCCTCTGAAATAAGCGGGGCATCGCAGTGAGGAGAATGGGGAGAGTCCAGCCATTCCCCAGTGAGACTGAGCAGTAGCAGAAGGTTGGTTGGGTCAGAACAGAAGTTCTTCATGTTGTTTCTAAACTGGTTTCTGCCCACACGATGGAGAGCAGGCTTGGGATTGGGCTTACACTTCCTTAGGTCTCTTTTTTTTTCTGTCTAGGTTCAGCTGTCACATCAGGTAAAAGACATTTGTGTTGAGAGGAACAGAGCTTGGGAAATCTGCTGGTGGACTGGACTATAGATCTACATGAAAGCACTGGCACATGTATTTGTTTGCTTGGTTCTCTTGGTTCCCCTCTCCAGAGAGCTCAACTTCTGAGGGCTGGTATAGGCAGTATAGGGTGTGAACAAGTCTGGTTCGAGGCTGCGCTCAGCCTTGCTTGTAGTTGTCAGTGCAGATATACCTCTGAGACAGAACCTTGAAGCATGCTGTGCAAAGACTGCTTGGTGGGTTTCCATGGAGGGCGAGGACTCTAAGCTTGGTTGGAGCTCATTGCACCTGAGTTTTAAAGTTAATAAGAATAAAAAGTTTACAGAATGCTTCTGCCCAGGCAGCTGAGGTTCTCAGCAGTAATACGTGTTTATAACTCCACCATTGAAACAATAAACCACATGCTATTTCCCTCCTAAAATTTACAATCAAATCTGTTGCTGTTTAACAGAAAGTAGAGGAATGTACCCTAAAATGGCTCTTTCCCTGCTCTATAGGTAGGTGACAGCTTTCCTTTTTTCCTGGAGAAGCAGTCTAGTATTTCTTTTCTGCTGTGCTCAGCTGCATATAAGTCAAGAGTAAATGAAACCCAGGCCCAGCTTTAAACCCATTTCCTTGCAGGCAGTGTAGTAAGTGTTCTACCATACCTTGCTCCCTCTTTGAGTAATGATCGGGCTGATTTAGGGATTAAGTCCTAATCGTTAAATAACGCTAACGTGTCTGCCATTTGCTTAGGTACTGTATCAGGAAAACAGATTTCCACGGCGGCGTTTCGAGGCGTGATGTAACTTGTGGCCGATGCGGCATATGCATGCCATTAGCATAACGGCTGCATTTTTCTCACAAAAGAACAATGTACCCAACAGCTGTTCTGCAAACAGCCCTCGCTTTATTAGTGTCACAATAAGTGTCATTCACGCAGTCTTGAAGCACAGTCAAAGGAATGCTATATGCCATCTGCACCAAAGAGAAAGAAACAAATGCAATCCTTACTTACAGCACTGCAGACACATTTGAGAAAGTCAGATGGCCTTAGATCATCAATGCAGCATTTAAAACGGCAGAAGTAAAACAGGCTCACGCAGTCTGTAGATACAGAGCCAGATTGTGATGTTCTTGGTCATGCCTAGACCACAAGCAGTAGTTCTCTAGAAGCTGCTGAGCTTGCCAATGACGTCTGGGGATGTTTGGTAGAATATAGAAGTAATCAATGTGAAGGGCTCACCATTTGATTCAGACGCTTGCTTCTTGCTGCAGAACCTTTAAAGACTCGTGTAATTCTTCCATGTAATTTATTCACACAAGCCTGCATGAAGCACAGATTTATTAGCAGGCAGTAGCAGTGCAGATGCTCGAGAAAGCTGTCCTAACTTCAAAGTGATTTTTCAGAAGTGCGTTTTCCTCCCCAGACACATGTATGGCCCTTCGTGCCTGAGTGTAGATGGCATATTGTGTTCTGCTTTGCCATGGGAACACTGTTTCGAAGACATTTTCTTTAACCAGGCTCTTAGCACTTCCATTTTGATTTACATCTGAACGGGTCACAGATATCAGTGCAGTATTATATGGGGAGAAAAAGGGAATGAAATGCCTTTAACGTGAAAAATATGCTGTTGCATGTAGGCCAACTTTTGTTCTCTTTCTCTCAATTTATCTAGGATTTGAGTGGGTTTAATTCTAGGGCCAAATTCGGTACTGGCATAAGTGAGTACAACTCCATTAGTGCAGACGAAGTCTCAACATTTATGTCAACAGTGAACTTAGATCATTGAATTTTTCCCATGTTTGGGCTTGCATGTTTCCTGCAAGATAATATACACATGTACTTGCACATATGCTGCACATATGCACATAAAAATTCACTGGGGAGGATGTTTGGCTCTATGCTCTATGTTTGACTTTATGTATAGAAACTGCAATCAGCTTAGGAATTTTTTGCTTCTCCTGTAGCTAGTGTGCCATGCATCTGCAAGGATCAGCCATGCAGAATGCCACATTGCAAGTAAAATACCTAGTAGCAAAGATAAATGTGAAAATTGCTTTTCTTTCCTCAGTCTGCAGGACTGCACATGCACGCTAATCCATGTGATTAATTCAGAGAGATTTTTCTCCCCTCTGTTATCATGAGGTTGAACACTGCCTTGAACAGAGAGGTACGTAGAAATACTACAGATGCTTATCATTGGAGTGAATTGTAATATTTACTCAGCTGCGGGCCTCAAGTTTAGTGTACGCCATGAGGTCTGCTTGCCTCTGAGTGCCTGAAGAATAGCGAGGCCAAGGCAGAGGTGTCTCATTCTCTGTGGTGCTCTCTGCAGCATTTGGGGGGTTGGTCTGGTCATCAGGTTTGAGAGGTGTGAGTGTTGCACTTTCCCAGGATCACCATAGCTTAGGTGTCCTGAATACAGACTAAGACCCAACTGCAGTGGGAGCACAAAGCTGACAGATGATTTCTACCCCAAACTTTTACCACAAGTGTATGGCAAAGGTGACAGGCACGTGCAGCGAAGGAGTTGTGTGAACTAGTCAAAGGTTATTGACCATCTGGAGGCCAGGTGTTCACAACACATCAGGAGCCCACGTTTGTGGGCACCATATACTTCCCCCCTGTATTTAAAGGCAGTAGTAATCTTTTCTTTGTTTTTTAGATTGAAAGGCCTTTGGTACATCCTAAGAGTGACTTTTCCAATGCGTCTTCTGCCCAGCAAAATGGGGTGTCCTTGTAGTGTCAGTATCAAAAGAGCTAAATAGTGTTTGTGATGAGAAGTAGAGGACACTGGCCTATGGGACAGTATGAAATGGGATCATTAGGAAGAAAAGTAAGGCTCTGCCCACATATCAAACTTGACCCTTCTCTGTGAACATTATCCCTGTGGATAATTGGAAATCTGCATTCAGGCTTCTCACTGTGTCCCATCCCTTGAGGACACACCCGCTGTATTGCTTTACATGGTGCGGCAATACACAGCGAGATTTACATATATATCACATAAAAGTGTTTACAAAAAAAATTAGCATGTGATTGAGCTGGGAAGCTGCAGAGGGCCCCAACTGTACGAGTTTCCATGCGCTTCAGCCAGAAGATTTATTTCCAATTTGTTATTCATAAGGGAAGAGCGAGAGATTGGGATGGGGTCCTTTGAAGTGGAAAACAAAGTCTTCTATTCAGCCTTCAGCTTAATAGAATACACATGACACAGGCTTGGCATGGCGGCCCGCTTTCATGTAATGTGCTCCTTGTCATTTTGCTTTCCTAGGCTGTGAATACTAGTGGGAATGGGTATTGCCTTGGAAGTCTCATTATCTCCTGCAGCCTTTCTGCAGGAGGAGCACAGTGTAAGCAGGTAGGAGCCATTTGGTGATGATGGTGGGGAAACCAGGCGCATCCAAGTGTTGCAGTTGTGTTGCTCATAATTCCTGGTTTTTGTTTCTTACTGCAAGAGCGTGTGTGGAAAAAGCAGTGTAGTTGCAGGGCTTCTGCAGGCATTATGTGGGTGCTTCTGCCCTGTTTGGGAGCCCTGAGCAGGGAGCTGTGACCCATGGGCTCTGAGCCTGCCTCCGACACCCATCTGCTCTGTGACCTGAGCTCTCGCCGTTATCTCCCGAGTAGGAGGCTCTTCTGAACTTGTGCAGCATCTAGGATGGCGGGGTGTGATCTAGGCACTGTATCACTGCAAATAACCAGCAATTCTGTCCACAGTCAGCGTTCTGGGTAGATAGGTATGTGAATCTTGTATTTCTTTCCAGGAACAAGGCTCCAGTTTTAACAGTGATCTACAAGCCTCTAATAGCTTCTGTGCTTTGCCCTGTGTTAGTAGTATTAAAACCACACTCAGTGCAGCACAAAGGCAAGCGTTTTAGAACTTACAAGCCTAACTTACCACAAAGCCCTGTCAGTCAGTGAGTCTGTGGGCTATGAGAGAAAACGCGTGTGACCTTTAGCACGTCAGCTTGGCCCGCAGCATGAGTGTGGTTAGAAAGAATTTGAACCAGAATCCTGCTGGTCCTCTTGGCCCTGTGACACTTGTTCCTCTCAGCTTCCTCTGGGATGATGTCCTCGTGCCCTGCTTCTCTCTCGCTCTTCTGCTTCAGGTTTGGAGCCCTGGGTGAATCGCTGAAATCAGAGATGGAAAGAAATGCATGAAGTCATCTCATCCTGCCCTTGCCAACGCAGGATTATTCCCCACAGTACAGTCTTGACTGCCTTCTCCAGTCTATTTTTAAATGTCTTGAAGGAGAGGGCTTTCCTCTCCTCCCTGGGGAGGCTGGCTCTGCTGTTCAGTAGACCTCATTGTTGGGGAATTTTCTTCCTGTTCTCCAGCCTCAATTCTCCTTTTTCCTAATTTAATTGAACTGTTCCATCTCCACCCTTCTAAACAATTTTCTGTATTGCATGACTGTTGCAAATACCTGTTGTCAATTTGCAGGCATAATGGATGGGAATTCATCACCCTTTGCCTGGCTTGGCAAAGGCTCTTTGTGCAGAACTGTACTGGGAAGCCAGGCTTTATCAGAAACTAGATTTCAGAGCTACATGCCAAGAAATAAGAATGACCTTTTACTACTTCTTTGGACATTGCCATTAACATAAAACCCCATCGTGACTGAGAATAGGCTGAGCTTCTGGCAAAACCATGAATGTCTGTATTAATGTGCTGGTTTTCTTCTTCGTCCTCCAGCAGATCTTCTGTAGTGCCTTTTTGCATGACAGAAGTAACTGCTCTGAGTTCTTCAGTTTAGTTGTAGATGTATAGACTTTTGGAGAACATCGAATGAAAAAATACAGTAATTCTGTTTTTATCAAGTGGCTCCAAGAGTTAAATTTCTAAACCCTGACTTTCAATTTGAGGTTTTTTAAGCACCTGAATTGTTTTGAAAATGGGTTTTGAAGGCAGGATTTATGCTTTGGAAGTACCTAGATGCTTTGGAAAGTAGTACCTTTTGAGGGGGTGTGTGACCTTCATCCAGCACTGAGTTGCAAGAAAACTGTGTGTCCAAAGAGTGTAAGATATTCCAGAAAAGCGTCTAATGGGTTTGAAGAATTATGAATCCCTATGTATTTATTTATGAGATGAAAATCAGTTTCTGCTGTGGGTGACAGCAGAATAGAAGCCCATACTGAAAACACGAGGAAAAGAATGGCTAGCATTAAAGAGACTGAAATCCCTTTAGTGCTTTCGTACAGCAGAGCTGCAGCTATTTAGCTATGGCAGGATACCAAACAACATTGTGGCTGGCCATTGTTGCTTGAACAGTTTGATTTTTAAAACATTCAACTGAAATATAACCACCAGCCAAGTTGGAAGAAGCGACTCACAAGGACAGCGTGTTAAATGAAGAGTCAGCAAATGAGGGAAATGAGTTCTCGTGCCCCAGTGGAAAGTGGCTGTACTGCAGACCAAGAGCCCGAGAGCAGTATCGCAGCCTACCACAGCTATCAGGTTGCTTTTCGGAAAATTTTATAGTATAGAAGTAATACAGCTTTAAAAAGAATGAGATAGTGCCACAGCTGTAAAATAAAATTAGTGATTTCTCCGCGGTAGGCCTCAGAAGGGCCATGATCCCATCCCTTTTTGCTCAGCACTGCTTCTCACATCATAAACCAGCAACCTCTCCTCCAGAGAATTTCCAATGTTCAGCATTTCAGGAGATGGGAAAGGGGTGATGGAGTGCAGCAGAGAAGAGAATGAAGTGACTGTAGCTGGCACAATAAAAACCATTCCAGCACGCATTGGCCTTTGCTGCTGATAATGATCGGATTCATCAAACTGTTTGATGTGATTCTAAGACGGTAGTTTTTAGAAGGCACAATTCTTGTTGGTGTTTTTAAATGTGTGTTTAAATGATGCTGTGAGTTAATGTATTGGAGCAGGGTGTGTGGGAGCGCTGGAGAGGAGAAGGGTGTGTGGTCCTTAATGACGCCAAGTGAAAAACAGAGACACACCTGCTTTGGAATATAATGGGACTGATAAGATACATTTCTTAATGATGGGGTTTTTTTGGAAGCGTGAGGGGAAGGTTTGGTTTAAGAAATGTAAGGGGACGAACAGGACTTCTATCTCACTGTGCTGGGGACTGTTCATTTTAAATGGGAGTATTTGGTACATCTGGGCTGAACTGATACTGGTTTTTGCATGCTGCCCCCCTGCTCAGTGTTTTGCTTTGCACTGTTTTATCTGCCAAAAAGAAAATAAATTCACAAAATATTTGCAAAGTTGCATGGCCACAGGCTTAAATACATACATATGAAATCCCTGAAAGCAATTTGCTTCAAGCCCTCCTCAGTTCCAGACATCTTTCTCACTCCATCTGCTCGTTCAAGTACACAAGTTCCTTGGGAAAAATCACTTATTACATCACTGAAAAATGCCACAAAAATAGCTTTTCACTTAAGTTCCCATCCTCAGAGTTAACTCACATGGGGATCAGATAGATTCAAACATTTAATAACTTTTTATTTTCCTTTCTCTTTAAACACAGGATCTCTGGTCATGGAAGCAGGGTCACGTGGTGGATTCTTGGCAGTCAGCAGTCTGTGGAGCTTTTGCAGGTGCAAAGGATTATATGTTATACTGGGAAAGACTAAAGAAGAAAGGGAAAAATGTGCAAATCTATTAAGTATAGCAGAACAACATTCCTTTGTAATTCAAGTTTGTTTAGAAGAAAACGGATCCAGTTGTTATTTGGAAATAAGAAAGTCAGCAAAGGAGGAAAAAAAAAAAAAAGACTCAAACAGGGTGTCTGTTTGAAAGACAACCAATTTGTTTTTGACAAATTTCTGTTATTTAAAAACCAGGGGCCTGTCAGTCAGGCTTTGCGATTATTTCAAAGTTGATTTGTAAAATCCTCATCCAGGAGAAACTTTTCCTTGGGTGGGGGTTTGTGCAGCTGTCTGCTCCAAGCACTTCCCCAGGGGCTGAAGTGATTGCAGAGAGAGGCCATGATTCACCATTCATGTGACAGCTCTGACAGCCATGTAGATTAACTAGAGTCAGGAGAGCAGAGGCTAGCACTGCACAGCCCGGAGGCAAAAGCCTTCCGCAGAAAAAAAAAAAAAAAACCACCACAAAAAAACCTGGAGGACAAAACATCTGGGCAATCTCCAGACACTAGAACAAGAATAAAGAGTGGCAGAATACAATACTGCACTATTTATTACCAAACGAGCCAGAAGTTAATTGAATTCTTCAGTAGGCTTCTTGCTTGATTTTAGCCTACTGTAGTTGTTTCAAAACAACAAAAAAAAGAGGAAAAAAAATCAATTAATGACTCATCATTATAGCTGACAAGTTTGAGGGAGGAGAGACTCAACTGTCTTAATAGAAAAAACAGCTTAGTAGTTAAGAGATGGCTAGCCAGAGCTTTTCCTCAAGGAGCTAAAATATATTTTGAGATTCCAAACCAGTAAAAGAATATGTGGAAAAAATAAATCATTTTTAAAGAGAAATTATAGCATTTCTTGAAATAGAGATTATCAAAAGCAAAGCTTGTTCTTTCATGACTTACAAAATCAGAGCCATTACATCATATGTAATTTTTTTAAAATAAGCTCTGTTAGGGGAATTGAAGTATTAATAGCCGCAGAATTCCAGCAGAGACTGAGGCTTTGTTTTGATGGGTGCTGTAACTGCACGACTGAGGGAGGATGCATGGCTGGAACTGCACACAGTTTAGTAGATTGGGCATGCAAGCTGTGAGGGAATGGTTGAGGTAGAATTGATTCTGTTTTGGGGCAGAGGAGACGTTTCAGATGATCTCTTGTGGTCTTGTCCAGCTGTATTTGCTATGTTTATGTGATGGGAAGGGAGTTTTACTCTGCTTAAAATTCAGTCTGCTGTTGGATTTTACACTGACTTCATCAAATCAATGCAAACAAAATCAGAACGATTGAAACAGATTTTTCATTTTTGTTTTGAGACAGACTAAAAATGCTTTAAAATGCAATCTGTGTGTCTGCAGGTGTGATGTGGGATCATTAATTTAGCTCTGTTGATTTCTTTACAGTCACATTGATACAAAAGCTGTGTTCAGGCATGTTCAGAGAGCTGGAAAGGTTATCTGATTTACCCAAAGCATTGCGGAGTAATTTCCTGACGTCCAATTTAGTGCCTCAATTGGAAATCTAGTCCACTGCCTCCACTTCCTTCTCTGTGTGTCTCAATTCTGACCAGTTGTGCTTGGACTTACTACTATTTGATGGATGTTGAGTAGCATCTGCTTGCTTTCTAGCAGAAATATTGCAGAAAGAGCTTTTGGAGGCATGGTTGTGCATGAATGCTTCACTGCCCTTTGGCAGATGCTGGGAAAACCTAACACACTTTGTGCTGGAGGCGACACTGCGTCCTGGAGCAGCACAGAGACTTCCAGGTCCATGGTGGTGGAGGAAGAGAGAGTTCAGCCTAGCTGACTTCATAGGCTCTATTCCCAAGCACAAATCTTTGCAGAGCTGGAGTCCTAATTTTGTAGATCATGTTGTAATAGGTGATAAATATTCTCCTGGTTATCCTTCCAGCTTCACTTCCTCCAGCCTAGTTTTCCTTCTCTGTTCTTTGTTTCCCTATTCTTTCCTTTTCACCAGCAGTATTTTAAACTTCCTTTCTCATGTGTCCTTTGAGGACCTGCTTCAAAACTCATGGACTTCAACTCTTTTTTGGATCAGAACCTTTCCCTTCTGTCTCCATTGCCTCCCTCTGCACACATGCAACAGGCAGAACCTGTATTGATCTAATCTGGTACCACATCCATTGTATTTCACTGAAGATATTTACCCTTCTTGCTGAATGGAGGCAGTGGAAAAATAATTTCCTGCTTTCTGAAGAATGGATTCCATGGTTAAAAATTATTAACTACCTACATATAGCTTCAGACAAGGGAAGAATAAAACAGACCAAACTCTCTAACCTTTTCTTTCCACCCCAAAACAAAAAAATCAAAACCTCATCAGTACCCTGTGAATAAAACAAGATGGATGTGTGCATCTGAATGATTGTAAATCATCATGTTATAAACCTTAAAAGGAGAAGGTTATCCAAAAAACAACCTTTAAACACAGAGATGCAGTCAAATGCCACTAGGGTAGTAGTGGGATGGCAAAATTGCACAGACATGCTTTTCTTCTGTGTTCTTTGCTTGAATTCAGTACTTTCTAAAAATATGTTAGAGGTCCTGAGGGGCAGGGTAATAAGCTGAAACAAACTGAAAGACAAGTCCTGTTTGGCTTCCCTTTATGGCACACACATATCTGTGTGTGTCTCTGTGTGTTGGTTAGTTCCTAGCTAAATCATAATCGATTATTTGGTGAAGACAGAACAAAGAGCAACAGCACATATTGAATTCCATCCCCAGTGCCTGTGAAATGGCAGTGATTTCAGCCAAAGTGCTGTGAGAGGCCCGACTCTTCCTTGTTGAGCGTACATGTATGTATGCGATCCATGGGCTTTTTATAGAAACGTAATAGGCATGAGCATAAATATCAGAGATTTGGAATCCTCTCTGTCTCATCTGTTAATAATTTAATCCCTGGAGGCCTTGTCCAGCTTTATCATCATCTCTTGTGTCTTAACTAGAGGAGATGTTTGGAGCAGTCCAGGAGTGAGAAATGGTGATATCTGAGCAGCCAGTGGGGAGGAACCCATGGGTAGATCTACACAGTATTTTAAGCCTGAGGTTGCGTTTGAACCAAACCGTGCCTCGTGTCTGAGCTGTTTGGCCACCAGCCCAGATTTGGGCACGGGCTTTGGAAGGCTGGAGGCAGAGGAGGGAAGCACGTCCCTGTGCTGCGGACCGGCCAGGCGTGATTGTGGTTGCACTCCATACTTGAGTCTTCTCTGGGCTTAGACTGCCTGGCTGGACCACTGCACCCCAGGCCTGCACCGTACCAGGGCAGGCTGCCCCAGAAGAGCTCTGGGTGGGTTTCCTGAGCCCTCCATGGCAGTGGGCTGGTGGGAGGGAAATCCTGCCATCTGGTATTAGCTGTTGGGAGAGCAAAGTACTGCCCTGAAGCAGCGAGGCGATCTCCAGCCTGAGAGAACCTGAGTGTCCATTTCATGCGATTGAAAATTGCCTCTGTTAAAGATGTCTTCTTTCTCCCCACCATAAAAAAAAGTGTAGCTTAACATTAATAATTAATGCTCTGTGGTGACAAAGTCACCGAGAATGGAGGTGCAAGTCTAGTGAATAATAAAGCACTAACGAGAGCTTTTTGCACATTAACAGGGAAGACTTCCCATCACTTTTGTTTTGATCTAATTGGCTCTGACAAGATTACACACTGTGTCTAAAAGCCTCTTTAACTCTATAGCTCTGAATAAATTTTTGAGTAGTTCTCAAGATTTCCCTGCAGTGTTTGCTTGGGCCATGCTTCTTACCCTGAATTAGTTAAATCGCTGGAGGAGCGGTGCTTTGCCTCTTGGTATTTCTGCTGAAATCCAAAGAGGTTCTTGGGTCACTTTGCTCTACTATTGGCAGATGTTGTTCCCATAGTGATAAAGGAACAGAATAAACTTCTCTTTTAAAAAAATTAACATAATATCAATACAGTAAAAGTTCAAATAAGAATGGATTGATTGAAGAGTTCTGAAAAAAGACTGCTTGTGAACTTGGAAATCAGTGAGTGTAAAAGGCTGCTGTGAGGTTTAGTGTTGGACCTGTGCGACTCAGTTTTTCAACTTGGATTTGGGATTCAATCCTGAATCAATCCTGGGTAACCTTCAGATGTCAGTACAGAAAATAGTAATGAAGACAGGCAATAATACAGCTGAACCTGGATTTTTTTCTTTTCCTAAGATGGGCTAATTCAAACCAGGACATTAGTCAAGCACAAGTTCCTGTCTCTTGAAACAAGCTTGACCTACCAAACTGAGATGATGTTTCAGAAGAGGATGCCAGGAGTGCGGCCAGATGACAGAAACAGAGTCAGGAGGAGCCTTTGTGATGGCTAGAAGGGTTCCCTGAAGCCTTTAGAAAGGGTACGAAGAAGTTAAAATGGTACAGAAAAAAAAGATACAGGAACTGAAGAAGAACTTGTCTTCCTCCCTTCATAGGATCTTATTTGAGGAGTGTGTCAAAGAACCTCTGAAACATTTTCTTATAGCATCAGCAGCAAATTCTGCAGGGAGCCACCTTACTGTGAGGACCTGGGGTTATGTATTGTTCTCAGGTGAAGTATTTCATTCTGGTCTGATGCTTCTCAATTTTTATTTGCATATGACAGCTAAAAAGGGTAGGAAATGCCAGGAGGAACCTAGGGGAATATCTTAAGTCTTCAAGACTCTCTATTCTTTCTGCCAAATAAAGGTAAATTGTTCTCTGCAGATGTCTGTCACTAGCACTTCCATCAAGAATTGGTCACTGGGAAAGTGTGAGTCGCAGAGGGATTTTCTGTTTAACACTGTGAGCTTGGTAAAGTTTAGCTGCTCAGCCGATGTGTGAATATACAGCGTCCATTGTAACTTCTTGGGAGACAGGTGATGAATTTTCCACTACTGCGTGAAGTTTTCTTTTCCCAGGAGGGGAGTTTGTCACTCTGCTAGAAGTATTAACAGGCCAAGAGCCTTCTCCCATGTGCAAATCCATCTTTATGCCTGCTTGCTGAGCACAACTCATTACCAGATCCTTCGAGGGCAGGGAGAAAGGAGCTTTCTCCACGAGTGGGTTGGTGAGTCGGTCTGTCTGGGTGCAGACTGCCTGCAAAGGTGTCAGCTCTGCAGAGAAGCTGGAATGATTAGGAGTGTAAGGTTGGATGTGTCTGGGCCTTTCTTGCCCACTTTGATACTTGCTTTTCGTGGTTGCTGACTAGTTGTGCAGACTCCAGCCCTATGTGGCAGCTCTTGGAGAACTCAGTGACAGCAGGAATAGACTGAAGGACTGATTTAAAGGTCTGTAAGGCCTTACTGGGTATTAGACAGTGCAGTGCACAGCCCTGCTATTTTGAATGAGTAGACTCTGTACTGGTTTGTATCTGCTGTATTAATCTGATGACTGGAAACTCATGCAGTGAGTTCCTTCACCTGGTTCAGTAGGTGGGACTGAGCAGTATCTTGCTAGCGCTGTAGCCTGTTCTTGTTACCTGTGTACTAATGTTGAACAGGTCACTCTAAAATTGGATGTTTAAGGTTAAGGCTGGAGCAAATTGATTTTGTCAGAGTCATTGCCTTCAATAAAATGCAGTTCCTGACAAGTGCTAGCTTTAATCTTGTGTTTTTGTCAAGCTTATACAAACTTGCATTTATTTAGTCGCTATCCTGCTGCTTGTTGTGCTTATGAAGCGTTTTATTGTTGCTGTTGTCTAAATTGATTGGTAAATCTGTTCCAAATACTTCCCAGTGATGAAAAAAGAAACGTTGAAATGTTAATAACAAAAGAGTGTGAAAGATCCAGATGTTAGCTGGGGAAAAAATGAAAACCAATCAGCCTTGATTAAACTTTTCAGATGAGCATTTGGAAACATCATATCAGGATAAATTGTATTTGTTCTAATCGCTCTATCAGCCAAGATTGAAGCTTCTGCCAATAAGAAACTGTTAGGAAGAAATGCTTAAAAAAAAATACTGGGATCTGAAAAGGGAAATAAGTTAGTTTGACTAAAGTGTTACCATCAGCTCTGCAGCTGAGTGATGCATTGAGATTTTTTGCTTGGTACGGGCCTGACAGCCATGTGGTTCACTGTTTAATTTTATCTTGGTCTGTGGGCAAAGGAAGGGCTTCTACATCCAGACTTGTAAAGCCACTATTTTCCATGGAGAATATTTTTAATGTTCTAAAAATATATCGCTGACATGAGTACCAAAGTTTCTAACCAGATCATTCTCTCAAAGCCTTTGGGTCATTTACTCAAAAACTGGCTCACAATAAAAAGATTTTTGACCTTAAGGAAGGTCCAAGAATGGGCTGGAATTTAGTTTAGCTTGCTCATAGTTTCTGCTTTGGCTTCTTGAATACAACCCATTTTTCTGCTTTTTAGTGAGGTATTACTGCTAGAAAGCTTCCGGCAGAGTGAACCGGATGGGCCGACCTTACGTGAGCAGAGGCTGCTGCTAAACCTGGCGTTTGGGGCTGTTCACTGACCCGGCTTGCCTGCTGTTTTGAGATCCAGGGGACTGCACATGTGCCTTACTGCTTCTCCCCAACTGCCATGGGACGTTCTTAATTAACTGTAAGAAGTCAACGTAGGGTGCCAGCTGGCATGACCCCTTTCTGACATAAAGCAGGGGTTTAATATGGTAAAGCTAAGGTGATTGAGAGAAAGATATGCAGGTAAAAACACCAGCCAGTAGGGAAGATGGATTTTTTTCATTACTTTACAGATTTTTAGAAGCATTGCTTTCTCCCTCCCATCCCAAGAAAACAGATCAATTTTTTTACATTCCATAAAACTTGGACCAGAAAATAGATTATTTTTAGCTTATTCCCTGGGTACAGTGTAGGCTTCAGTCTTTGGAGTCACTTTGTTCCCTGCTGTAGCAGATACAGGATTTATACAAGCTCCAGAGAGAAAAAAAAGGAGGAAGAAGTGAGAGAGATTTCAGAACAAGTCTCTCTTTCTTTCCTTCCCCCCCTTTTTTACTCTTTCTTTCTTCACTTACTGCTGGGCTGCTCCTGCATTTTGAAAGTTTCCTTCACTTTGGCTCTTCCTCAGCATGAATTACTTGCTTGAAATTCTGTGAGCAGAGGAGGGAGAGAGAGATTAGAGTTAATTTTAGGATGGGGAAATAAGGCAAAGGGAATAAGAGCCTGGGAGAAAAAGCAGCAAAGCTGGTCCCTAGGTAGCACAAGAGGCCAGGCTGTTGCCACAGGGTTAAAATATGGAGACAGACACACATGTGTTTGTGGATGAGACATGCAGATGGATAAACTGAAGATTTCTGGCTTTGAGGAAGAAAGCTGCAGATGAGCTGGCTGCTCCGAGTGAAAGTGATGAGCTCCACGGGTGAAGTTTGGGAGTGATGAGAGAGAATAAAAATGCCCATGAGGAGAACATGGCACTTGTGGCAGCAGACTTGGGATAATCTCCAAAGAATGCTGGGCAGCCTTGCATTGTTGTTGTCCAAAACAGAGCTGATTGAAACGTTGGAGATGAGCACTGTCCCAAACACTGGCTTGTCTTTTCTTCCTTGAAACAGAATCCCAGGTCTAACAGGTGAAGTCCAAATCCAGTCTGCCTGTGTCTTGTGGGCAGCTTTGCCCCTGAAGCATGTGTGGTGCAGATGCAGAGCACCTTTCCTCTCTATCTTTTTGGCAATTGAATGGTCAGAGTTTAATTCTCAAGGCAGAGCACAGTGTGACGAGCTTGTTTTCCAGTCTCTGCAAAAGAGCAAGCAGGTTCTTCCTTTCAAACTTCTCTGTAGGTGTTGGAAGTGGAATCTGTTATCCTGACGACCTTCCTATGTTCGTATATGTACAGAGTCCAAAACAAAGGGACAGTAATCTCAATGGCCATGTTTGGATTTACAGTTAACTAGTATAAAGCTGTTTTCCTTAAGTCAGCACAGGAATAAAACACTCTGTGTACAGACCTTCAGCAAACGTACCTGGACTGTAGGCATTAATAATGGAGCAGTGTTGACCATGGCCATGGGAATTAGAGGCAGTGTGGCATTCGTATTCAACCAACAATGTCTCACTTGTGTTTGGTATTTTAATTTGCTCAGGTGGATTTGCAGCTGCAGTCACCACACCTCTCGATGTAGCGAAGACGAGAATTATGTTGGCAAAGGTAAGAGCGAAGGAGGCCAGCAGACATGCAGGTGAATGGCTTGGGTAGTTCCAGAGTTTCTGTACGGTCATTAGAGAATCAAATCCAGCACCTATTAATAACGATTTCTGCTCTTGTCCTCGAAGGAAGGATTAGATGTGAACAGGTACCACATGCAGAACTAATGAAATTGTTGTGTTCCTTCCCTTCTGTTGCTCTTCCGGTCCTTTCCCAAAGGAGCTGAGAAGGGCCTGTGCTTGAGCTAGACTTCCAGAGTCTCTTGCAGTGTCTTTAGGAGAAAAATCCTTGCAGTCAGATGCCCAAAGTTAAACTTCCCATCAGGGATTTATCCCTCTGTTTTTTTTTGTAATGGTTGGGCTTGAGTGTGTGTGTGTGTGTGTCTTTTCTGAGGAGGGCTTGGCACTGCATTTTCTGTCCTAGAATTTTAAGGCACAGAGATCATGATGGCTTACATCTGCCAACCAGGGCAGAAGGAAGATGGCTTATAAGATCAGTAAGTTTAGTAAGTAGTTAAATTGCTAGTAAGTCTAGTGTTCCCGTCATCGTCTTGCTGACCCCAGAGCAGAGCTAATCAGCCACATAGCTAAAAGCTCTCGACCTTTCCCTGCCCTGAAAAGAGCTGTTGTGTTGGCAAAGGTCAGGCATCCTGGAGTTTCTGTGGATGGTTTTTACCCTATTGCTCATGTCCCTCAGTACGGGGACGTTTCTTGTCAATGACATGCACCTCCCCAGCCGAGTCACGCACATCTGAACTCCCCGTATTGCTGTGTTGTGTGTGTGTCTCATTGTGTTGTACCTGCTGTGGCTTCCTTGCCTTTGGATAGCATGGGTGATAAAACTGTAAGAACTGGGTTTCATTTCTGCATGCCACTGTGCTGAGCAACCAGGTCAGCATTGGCAAGGGAATGATGGTGCTTTGGGATGTTCTGAGACCGTTCAGACAGCGTCTTTGTATTAGTCATCTCTCACTAACTAAATCACAGGTGTAATTTAATTGTCTGTAGTCCTGCTGTTTGTCCTCTGTTTTGCTCTCAAGGCAATTTTCACATGCAATACACTACTTGTGATTTTTTTTAAGAAAATCCCATGTAAATCCCCTTGCAGTGAGCAGCAAAGTCACTTGTTGGTGTTTTGAGAGTGTGTTTTTATTAAATTCTTACTCCAGTGTCGGCTACTGGATGTAGAGCTGAGTGTAGTGCAGAAAAGGACTGGATACCAGCTCTGTGATTTTGGAGTGATCGTTTTGTTGTTCTGTGCCTCAGTTTCCCTTTCTGGCCTTTGCGTTATTCCTAGAGACAAGGAGCTTTTTGCCTGTGCCTGAGGTAAGGATGTCTGTAGTTGCTGTAAAGTAGCACTAACCGGGGACAGGGAGCTCAGTAAATAACTAAACCTCTCTGCCAACAGTTTCCAATCTATCTCTTCTCTGTGGTGCAGGCTGGTTCCAGCAACGCTACCGGGAATGTTCTGGCTGCCCTGGGTGGCATCTGGAGGACACAAGGCCTGTCAGGGTAAGGACATGCTGCAGAAGCACATCTCATGTTGTGTCTGTGTTGGGGTGGACGGGAGAGGATGGGATGGTCTGCTTATATTTAAATCCTGTCGTATAGAAAAGACTTTTAATTGCTGTACCATGGCCAGGGAGCAGGTCTCAGGTAGGTGGGAACACGAAGATCCCTCCAGGGAGGTCAGCGTCCTCGCTTTAGCACTGGCTGCGAGCAATGTCTGGGGAAGAGCACAGAAAAAGGGCATTGTTGGGGGTTTATCCATGGTACTATCTCTATGCTTAGCTCCAGGCTTTGGAGGCAAGGATGGCTTGTTTAATGGACTTTTGTCCGTGAATGTGTGCGTTTGTGTTTTGTATCCATTTAAACTTTGCATGTTGTCTTGTGGCAGTGAGTGCAACAGATTGATCTTGAGGTGTGTGAATCGCCCCTCCTGAGACATCAGGGAGGGTCAACACAGGACCCACATGTCCTTGATGGACAGGCTTTTCCTCCTCCGGGCAATTTCCTTCAAAACTGAAAACACCAGCAAGGTCTCCTCTGTTCCTTTATATTCACTGTTGTTACTGTGAAGTGTGATGGGAGCACACGATGCTAGATTGGTGCCAGCAGCAGGGACGAGCTGAAGCAGAAGGAAGCAAGCCCTGTGCTCCCTGACTTGTCCTTTGAGCCTCCCATCAGGTCTGGGCCTGAGCATGTACCCGCTTGGATTTCTCCAGCAAGGCACTTGTTGCAAAAATGTAAGTTTTCTGAGACAGGCTTGAGTGCAAAGAGTAAGTCTGAGCAGCCACAGAGCAGCTCTCTGGCTGCTTTACTCCTGTGACTGGTACAGACGTGTTCTGGGCGTTCTGCTGACTGGGCAGGCAGTTCTGGGGTGATGTCGGTCCAATCGCTTAACTGCCTCGCTTTACCCAGTCCTGAGACTAAGAATTGCTCTTCTGATCTTGGAGTGGTGTAGTGAACAAAAAGCCCTCTGCTAGCGTTTGTAGAACAAGTTGAGGTGTCACGAGCTTATAAATTATTATTGATTTTTACAGACACCTGCTTCATTTGTGCCACCTTGTCCTCTTTGAGTGCGTGAGTCATACCAGTTATTGGCCATTCGTAGTGAATATACATCTTTAATTTCTCCAGTCCCTGAGGTTCAGCCTATGCTTCCTTCGGTCGGGTTTGTGTCCCACCTGCCCTTGGCCTGGAATAGAAATGGAGGGGTTTTTTTAAGCTTTACTTGGGGCTTTTCACTGTAATTTCTCATAGGTTTTTAATCCACTCAATGTGGCTGATACTTTCAGGGGGCTGTTTTAACATTTGTAAACTGTCGCTCGAAGCAGCATGCACATCGCAGCTTTGCGGGAGATAGTTTTCTCTTAACATCTGATCTCTGCTCGCCCAACTAATAAAAGTTCAGTCCTCTTTCTACACATGTGGGAAATAATTCAAAACAAATTGCAGGAAGTTCCTGAACACCGATTCCAGGAAGAAGTCCAGCTGTGCCCCCCGGCAGCGCTTAGAGATGGGTTGTCTCAGGTTTGCTCTTTGAGATGACGAGGTGACCCAGTGGTGGATGAGTTTTGAGTCCTACACGGCTTGGTGGATTCTAAGGATTTGAAAGGGACTGGGAGAAGTAAGGACACATCTGCGGATGATGGTAGTTGAGCTCTGAAGGGTGTGAAGAGGCATGGATTTGGCTGGGGAAACCTCCCCCTTTCCCCAGCCAGCATCAGAAAATAAAAATGTATGTTTGTGTTCTTTTCAGGGTGTTTCAGCAGTGCCCTTTTCTAAACAACCCAAAATTAAACTCTGCCTAAAGATAGTACCCGTGGACTAGGACCAAAGGGAACACAATTCAACTGAAATCAAAACAATAAGTGATCTGGAGAAAAAGTAACATGTAAAGGAGGCCAAGCTGCGTCAGCTGCAAGGAAAAGGAAGAAAGTCTTGGGAAAAATAAACGCTGAGGCTGCCATGCCTGCTGCCAATTACAAATCTATTAATCAAAAACAATAAAAATGTCGGGCTTTTTTGGCCAGTTAAAACATGAAATGATTTATGGCTCCTCTAATAAATCTCGTACTTGAAGAGGAGGAATTCTGAGGGCAGAAAGACACATTGCTTATTGCCACCTTATTAAAACCAGAGTGCAGGGCTCAGCTTCCTGGTCTGCACCTAGTAAATCCCTCTGCTTCACGCCAAGAAATATCACATCCCTTTCTGTCTGGGGAGAGCCAGGCCTGCGGCAGGAGGTAGGGTAGGGATAGGACGAGCGGACCCGTGCGCCTCTTCCCTCTTGTCAGTGGGGTAGGTGAGCCACTGGCGTGAGAGCAGGTTTACGTCTTGTCCAACTGCTTTTCATTGCAAGGAGGTGGTGGCTTTTGAAAGCCATGGATGAAGCTTCACAACTCATTGGTGAGAAAGACGGGGGTTGTTTAACTGATGAATCTGGTGAGGTGGCTTGTCCCAGCTTGTGTGTAGCTGGGAACAGAGCTGGTGGTTTGCACCAGGTGTCCTGTTCCTTGGATGAGCTTCCAGGTTGGGGTGGACGTGGCGTGGCGGGCACTAACCACTGCTCTCCGGAGCCTGATCTTACCAACGTGAGTGGTGAAAGCAGCCCCGGTGCCCAGGCCTTGCTGCTTTGTGAAGCACAAGCTGCCCGCAGGAGTGAGCTCAGTGCAAAGCTGTAGTCAGGTAAGAATGATTTTTTTTTTTTTTTTCTCAGCATGGCCGCCTCTTTGGTCTGAGGCATAATACAGAGGTTTCGTGGCTGAGCACACAGCGCCTTTTCCAGCACTGGCCACTCTCTGCTGTGTCCGTGCCTTTTCCGAAGGGTAACTTTAGAGCCCTGGTTAGTCTCTATTGAGAAAGAATTTGCTTTGGGTTGCTGAGTTGTTGCCTAAAAAACCCTCCTTTGCTGCTGGAACCGCGGGATAGGTGTATGGCTGGGCACCCTGAAATGAGGAGCTGCACTCTGGAGGTCACGCACATAGTGGGAGAGGGCACACGGTGCGGGCTGTACACCTGCAGCCAGGCCTCGCCATGGGATTTAAATGTGATTCCTGGATTCATGACTCGTACCGAGCCGTTCCTCGCATGGCTGGGGAGAGCACGATGTGTCTGTACCCGACAGCCTGCATTTGGTCTCTGCCAGCCACTGACCTGCTGTGCGGTTATCGCAGCTGCCGATGCCGGGAGGTCGGGTCTGAAGCCCTCCAGCCCTCGGTGCTGGATCCCACCAGTAACTGGGAGAGTTGACTAAGCAAAAGGGAAAACCCAGGCAGGGACAGAGGAGCAACAGGGTGCCAGGTGAAATCTGTACGGACAGATAGCAAATACTGCTGTATCAGAAGATAGCAGACCTGTGCCCACCAGAGTGGCTTCTGATGGGGCCAGCAATAAAACCCCCAGCTGATCTGATCTGGAGGAGGGCAGGCGTGACCCAGCAGGGGATCGGTTTGGATCAGGCCTGCAGCAGAGCTCAGCTCTCCAGATTCGGGGCTGCCTGGAGCCATTCAGCTCTGCCCTCCTGCAGAAGTGAGCCCGTGAGCAACGCGTGGGTTGGAGTGGAGTGGCAAGAGGGAAAGGGAAACTGGGGGGAGCAGGGCCAGGATTCTTGGAAGTGATGGTTAGTAGCAGGTTGCCAGGGATGCAGCTTCTGGGTAACTCAGTTATCTGCCCCTGTTTGTGTAATAGCCGTGTCTCGAGTGGGCTGTTCTGTAACTGAACGTCTGCCACTGCTGCGGTAATGAGGGCTGCCTAATTCGGCAGGAGAAGGATGGTGCATGTTTCGAGAGCGATGCTGCACCGTAGGATTTACCCTATCAGCACGCTGTCCATACATGCCTTGTACAAATTACTCTGTTTTAAAGCTGTCATTATGGTAATAGACCCAATTGCTGTCTAGTAAAGCCATAAAATGTTTCCATCTGCCTGTGTGCTCCCGGCTCCTTAGCAAAGCTCATTGCAGTGAAAACTGGAGTTACTGCAGCCAGAGGTTTCCCCAGTGCAGTGTGAGTAGCCGGGTGCAGGCAGGAAGCAGAGCAGAGCTCCCGAGCATCCCTGGGAGCGCGTGCATCTCCCGCGCAGCCCGATCTCACCAGAGTTACACCTTGTCTTGCGGTGGACATGCTCCTAGCAGGGACCATGCAGCGTTCAGAAAAAGCTGAGGACAGCATCCTTGCAGAGCTCAGCCAGAGCGTGCTGCGAAGGGCTCCTGCTGTGCGGGTGATAGATCAGCGGGGAGATGCCAAACAGATTCAAGCCTAATGTTTAATCCTTGCTTGCAACGAAGGAAGCCTGTAATCCTCTGGGAGGATACATTGGCCTATCCTGAAGTTGTTAAACCAACTATGAGCTTAGATGTGTCGAGCAATTGGCTTTGCATGAGTTTCCTGTTAACTTTCAAGAACTATTAGGATCAGGCACCTAAAAATTGTGGCAGCTGAACGCACAGCCATTGCTGCTCCCTCCCTGCTGGCCCCGTTGGATGTGACTGGGAACGAGCTGCTGTGGTGAGCCGGGCTGGCTTGGTGGTGGGGGAGCTGCTGGAGAGAGGGGGGGTCCCTCTGCCGAGGCTGAGTGGGGGCAGCGGAGGATGGGACACTTCCCATCTGTCTGCTGTCCTTTGTGGGGACGTGTCTGAGCTCCTCTTTCTGCACCCGTGGCCTGTAGCCTCCTAAAACTTTGCTGTGCAGCTGAGTGTGGAAAGGGGTTAAAAATCACCGGGCTTGGGAGTACTCTGTTAGGGAAGTCCAGACAGGTCCCTTCACTGAGCAGCGGGGTGGGATTTAAGAAACCAGCAAGAGAGAATTTAACTTGGCTTTGTTTTCTGAAGCTCCTGCAGCCAGCCGTGCAGCATCCGCTCATCCTCTGAAACTGCCTTTCCTTCTCCTTCAGCTTGTTCGCAGGTGTTGTCCCACGGATGGCGGCCATCAGCCTGGGAGGCTTCATCTTCCTGGGGACATACGAGAAGACTCGCCAGCTGCTGCTCTGACCCAGCCCGGCCGCTCCTGCTGGTGCTCGCCAAAGGGCTGGAGAAGCCGCCGAGCTGGACCGAGTCTGCCCGCCGAACGCAGCTTCCTCCTGCCGCCCCTCGCCGTGCTGCAGCAGCTGTTCCGCAGGCTGAGAGCTGCTTTCACCGTTAAAGAAAAGTAAATCCTCCAATAATCCAATTTCCCAAACATGAAATTTTCCTGCATGGAAAGTGAGTGAGGTCATTGTGAGAGTCGTGCCAAAAAAGTGATGTTTGGGGGGTAAACAGCTAATTACGGTGGCTGAGAAAGGCGTTATTAGAACTCCTGCAGGGAAAATGTTTTGCAAACCTCCAGATCGTGGGCTGAGAGGGGAGGTTTAAATAAAGTGAGTTGTCATAATTCAGTGGCACCTGCCTCATAACAGAGGGAGGGTTTTTCTGGTCGGCGAAGGGGCTGATAGAGTTACAACCTGCTACCTTCCAACAGCACTGAAAGTATTCCAGGTTGGGAGAGTTCTTTCTAAAAGACAATAATCCATTTGTTTCTGATTGGTGAAAGTTTATATTCCTGTTTATACCTACAGGTGCTCAGCAAGCATTCCTGTGTGGTAGCCAGTGCAGCTTTATTAATTAGACTCACATTTCTCCAGTAAAAGCACGAGCTTGTATTATTTTACAGCTGTGCTTGTGCGAAGACATGCAGCTCTGCCTTCTTTTGGTCTTCTTCCCTCAGCAGCTGAAGGAGCTGGAAATGCTGAAGTCCGGGAGGGAGGCTGGGAACAACGGCAGGGAGAGCACCCAAGTTCTCCTGCGACAGGCAGATGGATCCTGAGGGCTCTCAGGGGGCTGCTGGCAGGTGGAGCAACCCTCTGCTCTTGCTCTCATGTTAGGAACGAGAGGCTGCGGTGGCCAAAATGGTGCAGGGACGAGCTCGGTGAAAAAACCTTACTGAAATTACTCAACATTATCACCAGAGCCTGGGGTGGGGGCCCCAAGTTTACACCAGCAACTTGGGTAGCGGTGCTTGAAAAGGTTGAACTGTGGAGGACACCTGGGCAGGCACAGCCCAGCTGCTGCACTGAGCACCTTTTGGGACGCGCCGAGCAGGCCCTCCCGGGGCTGTGCCGGTGTGGTGGGGGGAGAGGGGCCGGGTTCACGCGTTTGCCCTGGGCTCTGCCACGCTGCTCGGAGGCCAAGGGACCCCTCGCAGCTGGGCATGAGGTGGTGGGTGCTGGCTGCGGCGGGGCAGTGCGGTGAGCCGTGCCGTGGTGTGCAAGGGTGGCTGTGTGCCAGGTGCCGGGACTCAAAGCACCGTCAGTGCCCGCTGGCAGGGCACTGCAGAGCTCGGCTCGTGCAGCCGTAGCAGCACCGAGGTATCAGCGTCGCCCCGGTGCCATCGCACACGTGCACCTGCTGGCCTGCACACTGTCCTTTTGGGTCATCGCAACGCTCCTGCGTCAACTGAAGTCGTACGTGATGTGCTGCCGGAATTTAACTTTGAGGCTGTTGTCCTCATTAGGAACATACGGGTGTAGGGAGAAGAAAAGCCAAACCAGGTCAGTGCATGAACGGCGGGGGGGGCACATACGCTACACATGACATGCAAGGCTCAACACCCCCCACCCCCTGCGCCCAGAGAAAAGGCTGCTGTGTGGGCGCACACAGGCCAGGCTTACCAAGGCTGGGTGGTTTATTCCAGTCATCCTGTGCCATAGCACTAAGACCTTTTTTTTGTTTGTTTTAGGTTTTTTTGCCGAAATTTAGAAAATAATTGGCAAACCAGTAAAGCATACCAGAACAAAGGAGATAATTTTTAAAAATAATCTTCAATTACAATGGGGAATTTTAGCCAAGTCCTGTTTTTTGCTGGTTAATTCTACCCATTTCCATGGCATGGTGCAGCAGCGCTTCTTGCCACTTTAAGGTTGTCTCTTTTATGAAGTTTTATATAGTGAGAGCAGAACCAATTTTAGGGGCTTTGGGAATAAAGATTTATTATTCTGTCTTATAAGCTAACTTATATTTTCTGTTAGGGCTCTTTAAACATGATGAGAGGTTTAGCACTGCAGTTGGTGCATTTAATTACTTTTGAGCTGAAAATAATCATGCCTCTAAGTCATTTGGTCCAAATGCTGCATTTTGTTGTTTTTACTTACTATTTGCATAATCAGTTGTTGTCATCGTTGTTTTTTTTTTTTTAAATGCAAAAAACCCCCAAAACTAGCAAAATTGTTTCAGCAAACCTAATGGGCAGGGGAAGAGCTGGACACCCCCCACCCAGTGCTTTCCCTTCCCCGGTGCTGCAGTAAGGACAAGGGCACCCCGGGGGTGGGG
>VXBL01010279.1:808767-882954 GCA_013400195.1 Aramus guarauna
AAAAAAAAAAAAAATTTAAAAAAATAATAGCACGTTTGTTAATTTGCACATGGCAGTCTGTCCTCTCAGTCCAGCGATCTGTTCCGTGGCTTCAGCTCGTGAAGGGAGTCGCCCGGCTTGGGCGCATAGCCGTTGGAGAGGAGAGCCTGTTTCACCTCTGCTTCGCTCTGCAGATCCAGTAGTGTCGGGGAAATTTCAGGAAGCACGTTCAGTTGCTTTAGTGACCCTCCTGCCGGTGAAGCTCTCACCAAGTTAAGGTTGTTAAGCTCTGAAGGCTTTGCTACGGCTTGTGAAGAGCCTGCAAGAAACCAAAGAACCAGCGTGGTTAGCTGACGCTCAGCCCGCCAGCGCTCCGCATAAAACCAGCCCTGCCGCTATCGTTCGTGCCCTTGAGCCAGTTACAGAAGCTGAAAACAGGGCTCTGCTCTCACCCAGGCAGTAGCACATTGCATCTGGGGAGAGAGACATCCCCAAGGAAAGACGTACCCTGTTTGTCTGCAAGCAGCGGGCTGGTCATGCTGACAGGTCTTATTCTGTCGTGGTTGCTGGGGTAGAGGGTCCCGTCTGTTTCCATCCTCTTGCCACTGGCAATCCCGTTGCATGGCTGAGGATGAAGGAGGCTGGTGCCTGCACCCCTCTTCCTGCTCAGTGCGTTTGGGTAGGTATTATCCATAGTCTTAAGGCTCTCCGAGTAGTACTCCGACTCCTTGGGGTAAATGTGGAGGTTCATGCTGTCCGTGCTGCCGCTGCAGTCCGTGCACACAACTGGCAGGCCATAGCCTTTAACGGGGAAAGGGAAAACAGCGACAAATGAAGATTAACCAGCTGGAAGCTGTCGGCACTGAAGCACACAACTTGCGGAAGGAAAAGGCAGCTGTTGAGCTCCTCTGTCCCTCGGCAGTGTGGGAATCTCTCTCACTAAATAATACGGACATTTCTTGGGTTTATACAGGGCTAGTAAATACCTGTGCTTTTCAGAACTCTGTAGCTATCACTAAAGGTTTAGTAGTTGGCTTTTTTTACTCTCAAGAAGTTGCAACTTTCTTGTTTTTAAACAAACTGTGCACTTGCTTCCTTTTCCAGACTTTCTAGTCAGGGTAGAAATACAAAGTGGAACTTTCCTGTACCTGCTTTACCAAGTTACCTGCTTTTACCAAGTTACCTTTCCTATTTTTGTGCTGCTGCTTTACAAGGATCGCTGTCAACTCACGTTGTTATCTCAAGAGATGTTATTACTGTCAGCGGAAATAACAGCGGAGCAGAATTCAAAGAAGCAAGTGGGAAGGAGTTTCTAAATGTTGAAAGTTCATTTCCTTAGTGCACTCAACAACTTTCCATTATTAAACTTTACAGTTTCTCCTGAAGAGAAATTTTCTTTCACTGGCTGTTTTTCTGTGGATGTTACAATACAGCATGAGAACAGAAAACACATTCTAAAAATAGCAAAGTATGAGTGCAACACCCAAGAACCTGGCAAAGAGCAGAGGCAGGTGTAGTGCCCAAAACAACCTTTAAATTTTGAAAATTAAAAAAAAAGCTGTGCTTTGAAGTTGACAGCCTTTAAAGACCATGAAAACGTTTAACACCTTCAGTTTGAAAGTGCTGTCACATTTTAGGAATGGCTCAAATCGAAATACCAATCAGCCAGCTGCAAGCAATGGCTATTGTGAGCGTCAGTCTGCCTCTTTCTGATGGGTCCTCGAATTCAAACGATCCAAGCTTGACAGAGGATCAAAGCAAGCAGGAGAAAGTAAATTTACTGTGCTCACACCTGAGGATCATTCCGGGCTTTTTTTTTCTGAAGGTAACAATTTCTTGTCTTAATGCTGCCTGACTTGGAGTGCTTTGTGATCTGTACAAACACGAAATACCTTTCCAGATTAATGGGTTTTGTACCTGTCTTATCTGGAACAAGCATTCCATCAGCCATGTCTTCAGTTTTCCAAGTGTCTTTATTATAGCCGATACACAGCTTTGGCTGTCTGCAGCCTACAGTGGTGGGAGCTTCAACATCTGGACACCTTCCAGCATCAGTCTGACACATACCTGTAACAAACGAACCATCTGGCTAAAGATTACAACCATCTGCTCTCAGCTGAACGACTTGTTAGTCTTATTTCTACTGTAAAAGCTGCGAAAGGGAGAAAAAATAGCAATGGAGACGATAATTTTAAGCTAATGTTTAACAGAATAAACACTGTGCAATCTCAGGAGAATCTTCGTTCAGAACGCTTAACTTTTCCTTCATAATGTGCTGTGTTTGAATACTGTAAAATCCCAGCATTTAATTTCTAAGCCTGAAGGCAGGGACAGGCAATGCTAATGTATTTTCTAGTACAGCTTAACTGCAGGTAACTCTGGTGCCAAAGAACTAATCCAAAATTAGCAAAAAAATAATCCTTAGGGCCTGACTGAGCAGTTTCTGAAGCACTCTGCTTGTATGAACACTTACTACTGGGAGAGAATAGCTTTGGGAAGTGAAAGACACATCCTTGTTCTGCATAAATGCAGTAGCTAGAGAATTCATTATGAAGATCTTGCAGATAACAAGCACCAAAGTACTTTGTACTGTGATTTCTCCCTCCTCCTATCAAATTCAGATACAGCATTACAGAAAAAAATAATTAAACGGGTTCTCACCGTTGCTGTCTATGTGCCCATTAGGCTGTTGGTTATCTGCTCGCACAACGGCTTCCTGCCGGTCAGACAGAGTCCCTTGTGAAGACAAGTAGCTCGGCACGTCAGGAGGCACAATAGTCTCATCTAGAGCAACGGGAGCAGAGAAACGTCAGTTCCTGGTAGGATATAAAAGCTTCTGTTTTCAAAGGCATATAAAATCACGTTTTCAAGAGGGAGTTGCGACCAGATCTATAACTGTTATTTTCTGTGGATGCAGTGGAGACTGAACTGCCTGAACACTCCATTCTCCTCAGAAGCCTCAGTCCTGATTTTTCAAACCTTAAAGCTGTGAGATACAGTGCTGATAAAGGCATTTGGGGAGTTTGCATTTGGCATAGTCAGTGCAAGGTAGGTGGCGGTGGAACTGTCACTTCAGAACAAGTACATCCTTCCTTTTCCCCTGAAATTCAGAGTCCCTCATTTAACTAGAGTCCTCTGTCTCCCAAAGTTATGAGTAAAAGATTTCTGGAGAGCAGGGTCTTCGATTCACTTCAGCAGGCAAGTAAGTCTAAACCCCTTAGCTGTCCCTGGCTTTCTCCATTTTATATCAGACAATTTCAGTTTCCCCTGTCATACAAACTCAATTATGCTAGGCATGAAGGCCTAGGTTTTCAGGACTGGAAAAAAGGGGAAGAAAAGCCCCACTTACACATCACACTGGTCATATGGTATCCAAGACTTCCTGCCTAGCCCATGACTTTAAAATCCTATGTTGTACTGTATCTAAAGCTAAGTGTAATATAGGAAGGCTGCAAATCCCAGCAGGGCGGCAAGCTTTAGGCTGGTTCTTCCATACTTCTGTTCAGAGGTTGTATAACGTTGAGTGCAGAAGAGCTATTCTCACTGCAACATTTATTTCAGCACCAAATTATCCCCTCTGAGGATCAGCAGGAAGCAATAAACACCGCTTCTTCCCCTGAAAAGTGTGGGTTGCCCCTCAGCAGCAGCGCTACAACAGCTCTTACAGGCAACATGGAAAAAGGGATTCCAGCTTCCAAGTCCCATTTTTCTGGTTTGAATGCAAAACCTTTGAAAATACAGACTCCCAACAAGTAAGACAGGTTCCCAGCATCATGGACGTAATGCAGGCTGACTCAAGAGTTATCATTTATGGTCATGGAAAATCAAAGTAGCAAAGCAATGGGTGAAAGTACTGCCAAGTGGAAAAGACCTTTCTGAGGAGCCAGCCAAGGGTAGGAATGCAGCTCTGAACATGCTTCAACATCAAGTGAAAGCCGATTCCAGCTTTGTGAGCCAAGAGAACCACACAGATAAGCCAACTGCTTTTCCAGTGTGATTGTGTGGCTACTGACATGCCAATTCAGCCTCAGTGGGAAATCTGACAGCACAAAAGTTTAGGGAAAGCCTTACAGCAGGAGACTAGAGCTACCTGTGTTGGTGACACTGTATTCTTCACTTTTCTTCCTGGTTTGGTAGATGATGCAGACCCAGACCAGAGACGTCAGCACGATGCTGCACACCACGGCAATGGTGATGATCCCCACTGTGGTACGGTCCTTTCTACAGCCAAGGGACTGTAAGATGCTCACGTGGCTGTGTGCTCGCTCTGTCCCCAGGGTGTTGGACATTTCACAGGTGTACTTCCCAGCGTCCTCCAAGACAACGTTCCTAACAATCAGCAGCTGGTTGCCAGAGGTAAAGTGATGCCTGTCTGTCACGATCAGGGGCTGGTCACCTTTCAGCCAGGTAATGCGGGGAGGTGGGCTCCCTGTGGCTTTGCACTGAAGAGCCACAGTCTCACCTACAGACACCACATGGTCTTCCAATGGGTGAATCAAAGATGGTGTTTCTGCAGGGGAATAAACACAGAAATTAATTCTTGGGGAGAGCGTAACAACAGATTATTTTTAACAGCATTGAACGTAACTGATATTCCTGCAGATAAAGATACAGCAATGCGCTACATGGCCACGTGCCCAGGAGCACGGTGGCTGCAAACCACAACAGATCTAACGATCACTACCAAGACCTTCCCATAACCAGTTGGTGTCAGTCTTCCCATCAAAGAAACCCCCGAGGACAAGGGGCAGTGGCTGATACACATGAATTATTCTGCAGGGGAAGAGAGATGGAGCGCAATTTCCTTTTAAAGTCATTTTCCCAGACAGCAAATAGAGTGGCTGGAGGGGCTTCATTGGCACAGGAGGAAATGCGCCTCATGGCTCCTTCTCTTAATTAGCAGGGTATTTTTCATTAGTTAACTACAGTGTAAAACAATGAATCAAGACTAATGCAGAGCACTGCCCCTTTGTCCCTCTGCTGCATGTGCAACTGCTGAAGAGCTCAAACAGCAATCCCATCTAGACCACTTGGTCTTTTGGGGCACTAATGCATCTTACCCAGTACAGTCAGGGTGGCATTTGCAAGCACCGACCCCGCAGAGTTCTGTGCTGTGCAGCTGTAGACGCCCATGTCTTCTATCTTCACATCCGTAATGAAGAAGACATCATCATCAGGCATGACGTGCATGCGGCGTTCTCGGGCCGCAGGGAAGTCCGTGCCCCCATCTTTCTGCCAGGCGATTTGTGGGGTGGGGTGTCCTTCAGCTGCACACTCCAGCCGTGCTGTTGTCCCTGTCCGGCTGGTGATGTCATGGGGAGTTTTGATAAACGAGGGCAACACTGATAAAGAAAAACAAGAAAAAGGGATGAGCAATTCCATAGGGAAAACACCATCTTCTGGGCAGTTCTGTTTTCCTTCCTAGGCAGGACAGTAATATGAGAATTACCCATAGGCAAGAGGACGGCAAGCTGCTTTTGCAGGATGTATCTAAACTGCTGGGGACTAACCCTTGTTTCTACAGCACACACCTGTCTGCACTGTCCAACACCCCCCCACTCAGGATCATTAGGGCTGGGATCAAAGCTAATTTTCTTCTGTGATTAACGTGGGAAGAAACCCTGTTACATCTCCTACAGAGAGCTTACAATCACTACAGTCCCTCCTTTGTATCCTTTTGTATTTTCGTTTTCATTTGGCCATTTCATTGGGCAAAGACTCTACCAGAAGAGCCAAAGAGAGGCAGCTAAAGCCGTTAAGAACGTGCTGAAGTGCTTGGCTGGATGGCAGCCATCACGAGCCTGGCATGTGCTTCTCACATGGCATCTCTCAGCATCCACTGCAATGCAAGCAGCTGGTGCACAGAGGTTAAGAGCTCCTCACCATCAGGAACAGACCCTCAGGAGTAATTGCCTGCCAAAAGTGAGTCCCAGAGAATTATACCAGCTCAGGCTGAGGAAAGGAATGAGAAAGCAGCTTCCTACTCACCATTAACAGTGAGTCGGGCCTTGTTGGAGTAGGTAGAGCCAAAGTGGTTGGTGATGATACACTGGTAACGCCCTTCGTGAGCAAAGGTGACATGCCGGAGGTGCAGAATGGTGGTGTACTCCATCACCTCACCATCCTTTGCCCGCACGTGGGCAAAGTTCTCGATCTCAGCATTGTGCAGCATCTCGTTGTCTTTCTTCCATGCAAACATCATGGGGGAGCTGCTGCTGCTGGCGGCCGAGCAAGTGAAACGGATGTCCTTCCCAAGGACAGCCACTGTTGTCTCAGGCTGGATGATGATCTGTGGCTTGGGGAAGTCATCTAAGAGAAAACAGCAGGTGTAGTTAGTTCCGGACTATGAGGAAAGACTGGAGCCAGCAAAGAGATGCAATGAGAAATGAGCAGTGCGTAAGTGAAAGACATTATCACACATCTGCTTTTACATCACTGCTGTCTACACCAGGAAAGCAGCCTGCTCTTGCAAAGCATTCCACCATTGAGACTGGTTCTATAGTGCAGATGTGTCATGCACAACTCCACTGAGTAGCTGGTCTAAGCTAGGACTCTCGTATCTCTGGTTCCTTCTCTGATCAGGGGGCTGAGATGGTCACCTCGAACATCTACAAGATGCTTAGCTCTCTTCACCCACATAGCTGAACCTCAGAAAGATACTGTGGTCTAAAGAAAATATCCTTCCTTGTACAACCCATGCATGAAGAGCAATACTGAACTTAAAACTTCATCCCCAGGCCTGCATTAGCATGAAGCAGAAGGGGCGAGCAGGACACTTATACGGCTGCAAATGCCACCTCTAGGGATAAAAGCTCATCAGCAAGGCGACTGCAGCACGCAGCTGTATTTGCCTGTCACCCATCTGAGGTGGAAAGCTTTGCACACTCTCTCTGCCTCAAAGATTGTTGGTTTTAGCAAGGTTCCAAGCAGATTCATTTATTAGATTTCTACAAATGGTGTAATTTAATATTTGACTAAGGTTTAATTAAACAGCCAGGCCTCTGGAACCAGGAGTACTAGTGCCTGGAGGACTTGGCAGGCAGCAGAGAAGCAAAGCTGTCTTCGCTTTGTGATGTTGCTGTGGGGATGGAGCGTCATGATCTCTTCTTCCAGATGAACACAGCAAGCCTCCCAGACTCGCTCAGACAGAGGCCACCTAGGCAGAGCCCTACCACTCTGGGATCGAGAGGGGCATGGGACAGCAGCTGGAACAAAGCTTTTGCTCCGTGTTCAACACAAGTCATGCATTCAACTTAGTTAAATAGTGTTGTCAAAAGCTCGTTTTTCTTTCATCAAATGGCCATGTGCAGCTCCACCCAGGACCCACACTGGCTGGCTCCACAGCACAGGGTTTGGCTCACCAAACCAGGACTTTATTTTGCCCAAAAGCTGGATGCATGAACAGCACCACTTTAGCCCCCTCTGATTGCTTACATTTCTTTTCTTTGCGAGAGAGATAGTAGATATTTGTGTGTGCTGGGTATTAAGTAAAGCTGCTTTGCAACCACAGCTCAGGTGCAGAGTCAACTGCAGTGTTTGGGTGGGAGAGCAGCAGTAGGTGCTGTTTCGAAGGAAAATCAACTGTAGGAGAAAAAAAGATTATAACGCAACTGTTGGTCCTCAGTTGGTTCACGTGCAATGCCTTACTGGCCAAAAAAAAGGAGCTGTGATGGAGAGATTCTCCTCTGCTTTTTTTTTTTTTAACCCTTTGTTATTTTCAAGAGGGAGAAAAGATGAGTGAAGAACACAAAGCCACAGAAGCGTGGAACACTACAGAGTGAAAAAAATTATAGCTGCAGTCTTGGTAGTATCAAACCGAAAGGACCGGGGAAGTTCTCTGTGCAGCCCCATTTGGAACTGGAACAAGCATTAGTCCCTTTTGATTTAATACTCAGGGAGCCCTGTAAGGAATCCACTGGATGCAAGCAACGTACTGTGTGGTTTTGGTGGGAAATAAATTGTAGCCAATGACAAATTTTTAAAATGCAGGCTGGGCTTCCTTTGATCCCACTGAATAACAAAACAAAACAGAAACCGTCTCATAATAACATGCTTGTAGGCAAAGAAAATGTTTCCCAAGTGAGTCCTACCCTTCGTACAACCTCAAAACACAGAGGCAAGACTTACCACACACAAAACTTTCTGGCAGGATGGCAAAAATGCTCTTGCTTTTGAGTGACTCAGGATGGGCACAGGTGGCCACCACAAAGGATTGCAGCTCTTTCTCAACTAACCACTGGGGCAACCATTTCAGCTGGCAATCGCAGAGGAAGCTGTCGCTGTTTATGTGGCTGCAGTGAAACAAAACCAACACGAGCCTGCTGTGAGTCCCGCACAGAGAGAGGGCTAGAAAGCTCACAAGCCTTTCATGTTAGACACATTCCTCTCCCCCCACCCCCCCAGCATGGGTGGAAGGAAAAAAAGGACTGCAGGGTTGTCCTAAAGGCACTAATCATGTTAAATACATAACACATTTAAACAGCATTTCATCTCCACATAGAGCAACCCATTCCTGTACTCCAGTGACACTCCCTAGCGCCTTGTATTTATTAACCAACTTCCAGAGTGATCCCCAGGAACAGACGAGCAATGCCATCCCTGGCTTAAGTGAGAGAAACCAAGGCAGATCATCTACAAAGGAGACACACAGTGGAGGCACAAGTCAACAGAACAGCCCATCCGGCTCCCATTTCTTGTATCTTATTATCATGCATGCTCCTTCTCTGCCTCTGTGGTTTGAGCATCTTTGGTGCGGGCTGAATTCAGGACTTAATTACTGAACAGTGAGAGGATGCCAAGTTCCCACTGTAAGACCTTCAGTTTCCTTGGTGGCCAACACCAGAGGAGTAAGTGGAGAGGGCCCTGCGTGCCTTCTGTAAGGTACGTGTTGGCACACCAGCATCACCAGGGATAAGAGGTGTAGCTGATGTCATATTTACTGATTGAAAGAAGCAGTGGAAGACAAATGACCGGAGCCATTTGTGTAAATGTAATACAACCAGTGACTAGTTTGGAAAGCAAAACACAAAAACATTTCTCAGCATCCTAACAGTAACTTAGCAACTTCTGTTAAGAAAAGAGCAAATAAAAGGGAAGCCTCAGGATTTTTTTTTTTTGTTGTTAAATATTCTGGGCCAAATTGTGGCTCAGCATAGCTCTGAGGCCAGTGAAGAATTGCAAGTTTACACCAACAGGGAATTCCGACTTCGGTCTGGCTTGGTCCAAGACTGTAGGAAAACCCAGTATGATCCCTCAAATCGAACAGGAAAATGCCTCTGAGACTGGGAAAATGGCCCCAGACAGAGAAGTCCTGTCCTGCAATACTGAAAGGTGTGCAAGAGCAGGGTATCAAGAGCACAGCAGAATCCCAGCTCCAGCACTGTGTTGTAAGAAGATGTGAATCTCCTCCCATTTTTCTACCTGGTAACCTCAGGAAATCCTGAAGTCTGAAACTAGCCAGGAAAGGGGAAAAGAAAGAAAGAAATGGACTGGAGAGGGAGGGAATGAGTGAACACAGGGGTCTGATTTTCCGAAGTTGTCCACTTTGGTTTCCTAGAAAGATGTGTAGCCCCTAACACACATGATGGCATAAACACTGCTGGCCAGCTGGGACAGGTCAGAGACCCTTAGTATTTAAGACTTCAGTACAATGCATTCTGCATGTATATGTCCCCTATCTGAAAGCCACCTTCTCTGTGGCATAAAGGTTCCTTCACAATATCTGGATCCCACAAGCTCTTCTCTACTAAGATCAATCTTTCACCTCAATTTTATTTCAAGAGCCAGTGCAAAAGATAAGGTGGTTAAACAAACAATGGACACGCAATGTTTATCATATTCATTCTCCAGTCACGGGTATTAAATGTCATTGCTAACAGTGACCATCCGATTCCCATTTCCAACACCAGGAAAAAGAATCTGAACCTGCCCAAGTACCAAATAAGTGATTTCTTGTTCCACAGACATTGCATTACCCCAGAGTGTAGCAATGCACGGACAGTGGATTAAAAATTTATAGAGAAAAAGAGAAAAGGAAACCAGGCAAGACTGGAAACAGTGTCTGATAACAGTGCAGAGCCCCAGCCTGGAGCACAAGCAGCAGCTCTGATAACACATCCGTACTTTTACACCAGAAGGCTGGATGACAAGTGGATCCAGTTCAAATGGTGCTTATCGCTGACATGTCAGTACTGTATGCGAACCCTGAACATAGGTACAGCAAAGGAGCAGATGGGCCACTGGGAATTAAATCAGTGGCAGCATGAGAAGGAGAGATGGCTAACAGGACCAGGGCTGGACTTCCTGAGCGGAGATGAATAATCGCACAGATGCGAACCTGCTGGAAGAACCTGTTCCGATGATCTAATTTCACTCACTATTAAATGCAAGATGTTCCTGTGACATCTACTCATGTGTAAAAATACCCTGCAGAGGAAGACAGAGGGGAGAAGGAACTAAATGAGTGGTAATGTGAATAACACCCCACCGGAAACAACATGCTACTTGTCACATCCAGGACAAGAAGGATCCCTGCCTCCTTAATAGTGTGTACAGTCCAATTACTTACAGCTGCTGCAGGCTCTTCATCTTAGCAAAAGCATCTGCTTGAATGGAGCGGATGGCGTTATCCCCAAGGTTCCTGCAGAACGCAACAGAGGGCAATGTGAACAAAAGGGATGCTATGGCTGTGACAAAGTCTCTCACAAGCAATGACTCCAGTAGCAGGTGATTTGGTAGCTCCTTGTTAAGGCCATATGTACTTACAGCTCATAGACGTGGCTTTTCACAAAACATTTTAATAGTAAATATTGCCGAACAATAATCAATCAACAAAAATTATGGGAATAAATCACTAAGTCATTCCATACCCCATCTTCTCACTACATTTTCTCAGTCTCAGCAACCTCCATCATCCATAGCTCAGAAATTCCTCAACTCCCTCAATAACCAAACATAGTCAGGAATGTCATATCCCAGGCTAGACTTTCAGCAAACATAAAGAAAGCAAATACTTGCACTAAACGGCACCTGAGAAGTTATTTGAAAGTGACTTTGAGAGGACACTATTGTGTTTGAAAAACATTGCAATGTTTCCAAAAGAAGGTATTCTTACAAGATTCCCTTCGCAACTATTGCTTATTAAAAAAATTCACTTGTGCTCTGAAAAAGGGCAGCGTCAAATTTAGGGCTTAAGTTTACTAAGTGAAGGCTGGGACAGACAAGCACTGCTTGCAGGGGGAAAATCTCACTACAACGTTAATACGGGAACCTTTACCTGGGCATGTACCCCCCCAGTCAGGCAGCCCTAACCCTTCAGTATGCTCTCAATGGTCTTAACATTTCATACAATCTACAGCCCATAAAACATCTAGAGCAAAATCACACATACTTTAACTTGTCTTAATTCAGAAAGGAAGTTATTCATGAATCACTGCTAGAGTCATCAGCCTTGGGACACAGAAAAAAAAAAATTACATAGCATCAGCCAAAATGTACTTCTTGCAAATCGCTCTAAGGCAGTTGTGCTGAGTGGGGATGTTCGGTGCCTGCATTGTAAGCAGTCATTTGCAACACGTGTCACTGCCAGAGCCTAGATTTAGGAGGAAGTTGGGGCAAGGGAGGAGGAGCGAGGGCTACATCTGAAATAGCGTATTTTCAATGCTAGCAGCCTCCAAAGAAGCAATATGCAAGTCAAGGCGATATTTATCCAAGAACAAATAAAAAAATTAAGAGCATGCAGATTTGCCATATGTTCTGTAACTTTGTTCCTGGCACAAAAAAAGGCCAAAGTTGAGGCGAACTTATAATGAGAAGGAAGCAGGTGGCCCCCACAAATGGACTGGCTTCTCAGTTTACAAAGACACTATTAAATTGCTAGCAGATCTCTCAAGCAGCTACTTCTGGCAGACCCCCCTTCCCAAACTCCGAGGCATGGTGGGTTACTCACAGGTGCTCCAGGGCCTCCAATCCTGAGAACGCTTTCTTGGCCACCGACTTGATCTTGTTTCCAAACAGAGTTCTGCAGTTTCCAAACATCCAGTGCAGATAAACAGAAAGAAAATGGGGAGAGGGGGGCAGAAAAAGAACGAACACAATTAGCGTGGTTTTATCTGATATACGCGTTCAGTGCAAGTCCCCGGAAATCTGAACTGCACGGAGATTAAGAGGGTTGAAGTATACTCGCTTTCCCACTCCTGAAATTAAATCCTTTTATCTGTATTTGAATTTAGTAGTGATGACAGCACAAAAGGGAATGTGCCATATCATGTAAAAAGGCAGGTTTGCTCCAGTGCTTGAAAACCAGCTTGCTGAATAACAGAAGGTCCCCTCTATTCTTTGCAGGCTGGCTGTGGACAGGATTAAGTGCAATGACAGTTTAACAAGATTTTGGTCTCTCCCTGCAACACTTTTCATTTCTGACTTCTTCCCAGATAGTGAGAGAGTGGTAATTCATTCACTGTTGCTTAGCCTGAAACGGACATCCACACACAAGGGCTGAAGGCTGGCTCTTGGCTGCGCATTTATACAGCAGCTAACCAAAGTGACTGCTGACTTCCTTCCTTGGCTTATTATAAATACAACAGTAAAATAATATAATGCAGTAAATAATAGCCAAGTGGTAATTTCAAGGGGCAAAAGGAAGAAAAGGTAATAGTGTGCTGAGGAGCGTGCTTGCTTGCATCTGTGACCAGAGAGCATTCCTCTAAATCAACACAGTGCTACGCAGCGGCAAGAAGTGGACTATCAGCAGGCAACAGCCAGCTGGAGCAATCGCAGCCCAGCTGCTATCTGCAAAGTAACAGCTCTCTATAAATATTGACCAGTGGTGATCAGTCAGGGGCAGGGTTCATGCAAAATGGATGGTGTCCTCACCTGTTTTAATAAAACATCAACCAATGCCATTAATTAGGAATGCTTTCCTTCCCCAGGAAGACCTGGAGAAGATAAACCTTAGACCCCTGTCTAAGGTTTATCTTCCAGGTGCATCTTTTATCACCACCTGCTTCACATGCTATCCAATGCAAGTCATCACTAACACCTCAGGTAAAAAACTGGCACATACCGTGCTGCCTTTGATTGTGTTTTCCTTCAAGATTTTTCCTTCAATATAGGGTGTAACCTGTATTTGCACCCTAAAAAGGCTATGATGGTCCCACTGCTGGCTGCTGGGTGGGGAAAGGATGCTGGGGTACAAGATTGAGCACGTGCAGCCACTACATGGGCAAATACATTTGCAGGAGCTTGTCAGGGCTTTCCACGAAGTGCCCTTCAAATATCAGGATAATTTGGTGTCTCAACAATGGCTCCCAGAAAGCTCAGTTTCTGTGTGGATGAAGTGGTGGATGCCACAACAGGTAGAAAGGAAAATTGGGGCTCATCACGCTGTTAGGACAATGAGGACTGAGACTGTATCACTGTTGTCTTTGGATGGAATTTGGGTGCCTGCCACACTACGATCCTGAGCAGGTCCTCACAAAAATCAATCACCCTGACGGTGGTACCGCCGGATGAGCCACCACTCTAATTCTTGGGTAGACAGGAAAGACTGGTTACTCCTAGCTCCATACAAAAGGTCTGTGACCCCAAAATCACAAATCTTGCCATTCTAGAGCAAAACACAACCAAAAGCTTCAGTTTCAGGCAAAGCCACATCCCGGCCTCCATAGTGACACATCCTTGAAGCCCGTTCCTATGGGCAGAGTCAACTTGGTACAAAACCACAGCTGAATTTTCAGAGCTGTGTCCCTTTGTTAATTATTTGATTTGAGTTCAGAATAAAGACAGCTATCATAGGCATGCTGGTGGCCGATTAAAGGCTCCAGACAGCTGCAACCTGCTTTATTGATGGTACTGTTCTAAATATCTGCAGTGAGCTTTACCGAGGTCCTTGTTACAGCACCAAAACCAGGGTATCAGAGGTCCTATTTATTGCATGGGAATGTGCGTGGCTTTCTGCTCTGGGTGAAACACCCCAAGCACCGAAGGATGTGTGCAATCATGTGCACCATCATTTGGTAAAAGGGATGCTGTATTAATGAAGGCTTTGAAGAATCCATTAGAATGATTAACATAGTAAATAATTTACTAGATGCAAACTCTGGTCATATGGCTGCATTCATACACACTAATTTCTGGAGCCATATTCCTACGTGAGGGTGTTATGCTGAGCTGGGGTTTATCTGGAGATTTCTATTTATTGTTTACAGTGGACCTTGGTCTTTTAAAAGTTGGAGATACTGGTTATATCTGCTTACTTATCTGTGCAGAAATAAGCAGTAAGTCTGGGGATGTGAATACACAATGCATACACTACTTGTATAGATGCATACAATTTTATGGCTACACATATAAGAAATACGTAACACACTGGTAGTAACGCCATGCCCCAGAAAACTCACTAAAATCATTGTGCCTTTCAAACTTCAACTAACCACTTCTCCAATTCTGAAATGGTTTGAACCCAGCAGCCCCTTTCAAAGGGCTGTGGCACACTGGAATGCAAACGCAGTGGAACGCAGCTCCACAATTAGCCTGCCTGCTTCCGTCCAGAAACGCTCCTCCACTGTCGGCAGAGCTAGGCGCAAGCATGCTCTCCCAGTGATTGCATAAGCGTAATTACACGCTAGGCACGCAATTCATTAGATAGCAGCATTTTCTCCTCCAGCCAGTTTTGCACCTGCAAGAATATCTCAGTCACTGAGTGAGCCATCAAAAAACCGGTAACATTTAGCAGCTTGAATAATTAGGAAACTCATTCCCCAGTCATTCCACTGATGCTTTTTATGCTTCGGTGCTTCTTTACTCCCTCTTTCTTGAAGCAACATTTTAATTTGGGCCTGTGCTCTCCATCCTGGAGAGCTTCATATATAATTCAGAGAAGGCTAAAGTGACTGGCCTCCCCACCTCTCAGTTTAACACCTTCATTTCAGTGAACAACTCTCTCTGTGCTAAATCCTTTCAGAGGCTAATCTGTGCCAGATCAAAGGGGAACAGCTTTTAAGGCAATCTCCACAGAGCTGAGGTGATTATTAATTCATTGGAAGGTCTCCTCTGAAGTGTCCATTTATTTTTTGTATGCTAATGCATTTAAAGCTGGTTGACGGTTTAAACACAGGCCCTAAATCACACAGTGAAATGTTTGTTGTAAAGGCTGACTTTTTAATTTTATTTACGAAAAAATCCTGCCAGCAAGAATGATACTCACTTCAGCCTTAGATGAAATTACAAGTTTGGGATTTACGTGCTGATGAGCTAAAATGGACTCAAGTAGATCCCTTTAAAACTGACCACTCCCGACTGTCCCCAAAACACCTCAAGAAACATAATGAAATAATCTCATATTCTGAGGTTTTTCTAGCCTTACAATCTGGCTGACAATCCCAGCAACCTGTCTGTCCCACAGGAGGTTGGCTCTGTTAGGTAATCAAACCACTCCGGTCTGCACAAGAACCATCTGATCCACATGCTCTTCCAGGTCACAAAATTTGCTGCAATTCCCCCCACAAACCACGGGCACATGTCCTTCCCTGCGTGCAACCAAACCCAGAACCGGCCCAAGTCCACGTGCAAAGAAGACAGAGGTCAACAACATGAAAACAGATGCAAACCTGGCTGCTTTAGACTTGTGCAAGCCCCTGTTGCATCCTTTGCTAACAGCAGACAAAACCGGACACCTTTCAAAGCAGTTCCTTGTGCTGGATGATAAACATCAGATCAGGCCATGGCTATTTCACAGGGGAGTGATAGCTGCTCTGCCCAGAGCTCCAAACACAAAACCCACACAACCCCGCAGGCTGCATCTGCTTCCTTCCTTCCTCCTCCTGCTCCTTGCCGTACCTCCTGGCCTCTGCCTGACCCCCACAACTCATCAGTGCTCATTTCTCCTGTTTGCTGAGTCAATGCTTTTGCTGAACTCTTTTCCTCAATGCTATCTCCTCTGGCTTTTTCACCTCTCTCCTGTTATTTGCACCCAGCATTTCTTATATATCCAAATCACTTGAGACCGCCACTTTTGCTCCCATGCAGTGGGCGCGTTGGACGGATGCCCTGTTGTGGACATCCCACCAGGACAGCTTGCTCTCTCCACTCCTTTCCTTCACCTTCTCTCCCTTGTCAAAGCAGCGCCACAGACTCAATCTTATAGCCTGTAAATCCCTCTGTCAAAGCCTCTGCTCTCACTACTCTTTTAGCTGCTTACATGGTTTTACTGGTTTCTTCAGACAACCCAAAAACTTCAGCCACAGCAGCCAAGGACACTCCCACCTACCACATCTGCTCCTCTGCCTTTTCTCTAGCAATTTGTGGGAAGATTTCCTGACTCCACGTGCACAGCGATTCCTACTGGCCTCTCTCTCTCCCACACGTCTTGTACCTCCTGGTCCTGACTGTCTGGTCCTTAAGTCCTTCGCCTTCTGCCTCACTTTATTTGCAGCTACAACTTCGTTCCCCTCTTCTTGGATCCAGGGACTCCCCTCAGCAATGATCAAATGTCCTCTACGTCTGTGATTTCTATATTTTTCTTCTCCATCTAAGCATTACGTCCCAATGAATCCTGCCATGGCTCTTCCCACTCCCCCAGGAGTCTCTAATGAGATCGTGACAATATACCGCCTGCTAGGATTCATTCTAGCCATCTGCTATCCATCGAGGTACTTTTACTGCACCTCTGGCTGTGCCATCTCAGCATCAGAGACAGCGTGATGGGGGGGTGCTGAGAACTTAAACAAAGGCAAGAGGTAATGATTAGAAAGACTCTTGATTTGTCACAAGCCATCAGAGACTTCTCTGACAGGGTTGATTTATATAGTCGATTTCAAATGGAATACGAACAAGCACAGAGCAATGTGAAAATACTTGCAAAGGCCAAGCAAGCTATAAACATTTGCAAGGCGCATGATTGCCTTTGGTTTCTTTTTATCCCTTTAAGAGTCTATGCCCCATGGTGCCTTTTATTGTCACTGCACATGGAAGCAAGCCCAAGAGATCACTCTCAGACAGAGCATCCCACAGAAACGAATCCTGTTTCAATCCTCTGTTGTAACAGGAAATGGGGTGATTTTTCTCCTCTGTTTATTGTTATTTGCTGCATCAATCAGTGCTCCACTGAAGATTGCAAGGGGTCTCTTTTCTTGCTGTTTGCTTTTGGAAGAACAGAACAGTTGTGTTGAATCTTACAGATGAAAACAAGTTTCTCTCCCGTGTCTCTGAACTACAGCATGTGGCACCGTCGATTCATCGCTTTAAAAAGACTGTAATTACCTCATATCTGCTTAGAAACACAACTGCTTGATAACCACATTTGCACTCTTGCAGTAAGCCTGCAGAACTACTACCTCTCAGATTTTCTGCTGATTTTTATCTTGTTCCAAAGGGAGGAAGGCTACATGGGAGAGACCCACCCACACATAGGCACACATCTGCTTTGCAGAACTTCAAACCCAGGGATACTCACAGCTTGCTTAGGTTTTCTAGGCCTGTAAAGGCTCCGTTGGTATCTTCTATTGTGCCTGAGATGTCGTTGTGGTCCAGTTCCCTACAGAGAGGACAAGACAGAGCTCATTACCTGTGTCTTAGCCTAGCCTCACGTTAAAAACAAACAGAAGAAAGTTTGAGAATGCCACAGGAAGAGCTTCCCATTTTCTTCTGACAGTATCAGAAAAAGCCGAGTCCTGTAGCAAAGCAGCACTAATTACTTTTCCCGCACTGACGCATGCTGAGATGGTGCATTCCAAAAACAGACCTGGGTTTTTCCTAGCAGAAACTCTCCGTTTCTGAGACAGCAGCAGTAGCAGATAGCTACTTTTTAACAGGTTGGTTTCAGTCCTTCTCTAATTCTGTGCACCAAACAAGAGGAGCAAAAAGAAAATAAAGTCCCAAAACAAAACTGCAAGAAACAGCTGTCCTTAAATGCTACTATCATGAATTAAGAAAACTTTGGCTATTCCCACATATACATGTATTTGTCTACAGCTATATCTTTGGAAGATGATCTGGTGTATTGTCTATGAAGCTGCATTTTTTTTCTGGCAATGAACTTGAAAGCTCAACAAAGGAAAGCACTATCATGACTACACAAGTCTAACTCTCTGTATAAAATTGTATAAAGTTTAAAAAAAATGAGAAAGAATTCCTTTTTCAGAGTTAGCTTCTTTTGGCTTTCAAATTGACCATCAATTACAACAGTCAAAGAGGTCTGAAGAAAAACAAGCACACAGAACAAACGCAGAGAATCACAAAAGCTGTTTAAACAGTCTGTTTAAAAATCCTTCCCTTCTAGCTTTAATTCCAGCTAGCAATGAATACCCAGCAACACAGACAGAAATTTATCATTTCTAACGTAAAGTAAAAAGAAAGAAAAAAAATAAATAGGCTTTGTTTGTTTTGTTACATCATTCTGATTTAAAAACTAGCAAAAACCACCAACAAAGCAAACTAAACCATCCAGATAACCCTCCGAACCCTCAAGTACTCCTTTCGCACCTTTTGAAGATTATTATCAGAACATTGCTAGTTTAAATATATAAAGACCAAAAAAAGAAAAATACTTCCAAAACAAAGCCCCCTGCATTTTACAACATTCTAGACACAAGCATCGTAGTGTAGCTTCTGGGCTATGCAGCACAAATACACAGTAACCCAAAAGAAGAGAACAGAAATTAAGTAAGAAAATCCCACAGTTTAACTATTGGCATGGTTTTCCTCAGTCAACATGGGGCTGAGACCTTTGCTCTCAGTACCTAAGCCAGCTGCAGTCTTTGCTTGTTTCTCAGCTTTGGTGTGTGAATTAAAGATGCGAAGGGAGATGGCCAAAAGGCACAATTCCTGCTTCTCAGCTGGCTTCAGCATGAGATCTGAATGTCCTGTCCCTGGGGAACCTGGCCTTAACCAGCATCACTGTGGATGTCAGGGTGATCTGTGGGTAGGTCTATGCCAAAGGGATGGATTCAAAACTCAACAACCCCGCAGGGTTTGGGCACACATAATGCTGTGATGGCGTAACAGACAAGTCCAGGAGAGACGCTTTGATGTGCTGACATTTTCAGCACTGAGAGGGGCAGGAGCAAATATATATCCTCCTGGAGCTAAGTTTCTACATTTCCTCTATGGTTGCCAAGCCAATGCCTGTTGTTCTGTTTGGTTTTTAAGGGCAAATCCCTTCTCAGACATTCTTCCTCTTCAGCTCCACCACGGGCTACCGGTATTTGGACCAGCAAACCCTTTCCCATGGCAGAGACAGACAACTGGGAACAGCCTGTAGGAGCTCTCTGACACACACTTTTATTAATTGACTGCCACACATTGTGTTTTCTTGAAAAAGGAAAAGAAAATGGTATTGCTTGTTCATCCAGAGGCAACTCAAAGGTTTAGTGTTAGAAAGGAGGAATAAAAACCTTTTTAACAAATGAGTGAAAATAGAGAATAAAAAAAGGAGTGGGGTATTTTGGCCTAGCTCTCTTTGTATTCAAACTCCTCTCCCAGCCCCTGTTGCCAATTTCCTATTCTTTCTGGCTGGCTGAGCTTGAATGCTTGAAGCCTTGTTAATCATTGTGCTTCGAGGTCTCTGGGCCTGACCTCTATTTGAATAGCTCCACATTTCAGCAGTTTCACACCCACCAAAGGCTGCCCAACAATAGGCCATAATTAAAGCATGCTCGGGTCTTTTTCACCAGGTGCAGGACCCAATAGGCCTTTCTCTTTATTAAATTAGAGCTCGCTCACACACTCCCTCTCCTCCTCCCCCCTTGGCCTTAGACATAAAAGAGGCTCTACATTCACTGCAGACCAAAGAGAACTACCAGCTCCCCTTCCCCTCCATTTTTCTTTGGAAACCTTTAGTTCCGGTCTTGACAGCTACCTCAGAGAGGTCCCTTTCTGAATGCCCAGTGGCTGAAAGCCTTTGGCTTAACTTTAAAAAAGGGAGAAAAAGCAAACAAAACCCAAACTCACTTTCCAGTCGCTTCCTTCACTGTGAACTTCAATAAAGGAAAGAATAAGATGCAAAAAGTACTGTAAAGAGGGGAGATCTTTCTGTTCCCATTTCCTTTTAATTACTCAGGCCACAATGGGCTTCTGAAGAGGACTAAAAGTATCAAAGTGTGTTTTTTTCTTTTGAAGGAAGAATTAAATCAGCCTGCTGGACTCAACCAGTCTGGGAGCTTGGATAGTGCTGTAACACAGGCTGTGAGAACTTTGTGGTGTGCTGGATGAAGGTGCTGAGCCCGCAGCCTCTAGAGAAGGACAGCAGCCAGCAGCTCTGGAGGTACAAGTAAGGGAGACAGAGGCGACACAGCTGCAGGAATGGACAGTTAAAAGAACTGGATTTCCCATCTTCTCATGTTTCTAAGGCAAGATTGTACCTCAATCTAACATAGGTCTTGGGTTTAACAGTGTATAACAGTGCAATCCGATAGCTGGCATCCCAAGAGGAGGTCAGATTGATCTGTCTAATGGTCTCTATTAGCCCTAAAATCTAGAAGCTGCTATCTTCTAGATGGCAAGCTCATTTCCAGTGTGACATTTCCAGGTATTATGTTGTGTCAGTGACTTCAAGTCTCTGGCCATAGCCACCACTGGATGGATCACTTTGCAATTCAGTATTAGGGCACACAAAACTTTTCCCTTGATAGCATGGCAACTTCATTTCCTACTCCTCCTGAGTGCAGAATGATCCAATACAAACCATCCTTTTCTAAGAATTTCAATTAAAGTCAATATGATGGCAAAAGAAATTCTGTTATTAGCTAAAGGACTGAAATCTCAGGCATTTTTGCTTGGCTGGACTAGATTCGGGATCCTGTCCTAAGTTCCTATAATTTTACTCTGGAGCCTCTACTCTGAAAGCACCCTAGAACACTGAGCAGTCCAACTGCAATTCTCCTAACTATTCTGAATTAAAAAAATACAACTTCACTGAAGTTGAATAATGGGGTCAACATAACAGCTGCTGAAGCCAACCGAGCAACATGTACGGGAGTCTGACGCTGAGGACACAGGCATGCAAAGCAACTGCAAAGCAGAACAGTTTGACAGAACACAAACTGTGGAGGAAAGACAGGTGTTAGCTGACAAAACCTGGGTGCAACTTACAGGACCCGTAGGTTTTTGAGTCCCTTGAAGGCTCCTTCTGCAATATGATTAATGGAATTGTGGCTCAGTCGTAGTACATGCAGTCCTCCGAGGTCTGCCAAGCTTCCCTCATCCAGCCTGGTTAGGTTGTTGTAAGAGAGTATTCTGAGGGAAAAAAAACAACCAACACAACAGCCTTTGTCAATTCAACCAGTATTTCCCAAATTCCTCTGTGCCAACCAGTAACTGCCTCCCACAACCACCTTATGAGAGGTGATGTGTGCTGGGTGGATATATAACAGCTTGATTAGGAAATAAGACTGCATTCTGCAAATATTCCCAGAAGATACCCATAGGGCAGCCTGGATGACCGTAAAGGAGCAGTTAGATGGAAGTCTTCTGTAGAGGCAACAGAGAGAGGCTCCTCCAGAAGTGAATGACAGCAATAAACTAATTTGCATCCTGTCAGTTATGGTGGGGAGAGGCTACTTTCTCCATGGCCTGTATGGCTAGTTCAGGACCTGGGAGCACCACCCTTCCTCAGTGCACAGGTGCATAAGTAACGCTCAGATACCAGTCCTGGTTGTGTTCAATCCTCACTCCCACTTAGACTTTCCCTGTGACTTACACAAAAAATCAGTCCCCTCCTTCCCCACACCCTGCAAGGTGGAGAGTGACATCAAACAGATGGATTTTGAAGTTCACATGCGCTCTTGGCAGGGTCCAGACTTCTGTATTCGGGAGGTGTCTTATCGTTCTGCACTTGTGCTCAGCAAGCCCCAGGCGTCTGGGTGTGGGTGTCTTCACAGCCTGCTCCACCCCAGTCAAGAGCCAAAAGCATTTCACCACAAGGCAATTGAATGCTTCCTTTCATCCACAGGAAGGAGGTATCTGTTGTAAACCAGCCGCCTTCCCTCCCGCTCCCCTTTGTCAAAGAGCATACAGTCTGCTTGAAATCTCCACTTACAAGTGACTAATACTGGAGTGCTGTTTTTTTCCTAGTTCTCCATCCATCTCTTCCCTTTGCCTCTATTATCTCTGGGTTTGGAGATTTATTTTTTTTTAAAGCGCTACTCCTGTTGCAGTTTGGAAGCTGGTAGGAAGAAAGCTGGTTTTCTTTCCCAGCCAGGGCACAGATGAGGCTTCTGAGATTTGACACCAAGGGCAGGGCGTGGGAAGCTACAAGCCACTGCAGACACCTCACACAATATGCAACCACCATCTAGGCAAGCAGTGAAGCTGCAGCGTTGCTGATGTTGAAGGCCAGCTTGTCTCGTCAAATGAGGGACCTCCGGGGGTAGCAGCAGGCAGAGTCACTGGTCTGTGATCTTCAGCCTGAAGCACCCACCTCCAGCTCCCCACTGCGAGTATATTCCTCCTGATCGCTGGGTAAGCCCTGCAGGGCTACTGGCAGGTGAGAGTGACCAGCAATAGCCTCAGATTTAAGTTGCCTGCACACTGACATGTGGGATATAAAAAGTGGCATTCATCTACGTGCTGCTACTTATATCTTCTCAAGCTTAACTCTCTACAAAGGGCAGCTGTGTAGGATTTTTGAAAATACCTTAGCAATTTGGGAGCACAAGTCACTTCAAAAGATGTGAGGGTTTGGGCTGCTAAACTTTTCAAAAAGTGGAGTTATGCAGCTTTGAACAAGCACTGAAATCCTTCACTGTACAGACAACAAGAAAAAAAAACACCTCTCACTGAGTTCCAAACCTCCAAATTCCTCTTCTAGTACTGCCTGTTAATGAGTCTGCATAAAAATGTGTCTAGGGCTTGCACGAAAGTCACTGCAAAGCCAAAACCTAAGTCAAAACAGGCACATACTCCGAAGCACTGAGAATGTCATTTACTTGGCAAATGAGCTGTCTATCTTTTAGCTGTGTGAGTGGGCAGAGGGCAAGCTTTGGAAAAAATTCAGCAAAGATTAATGAGTTTGAAGAAGGTATGGGACAACATACTTTCATTCCTAAAGGAGTTGTAGTGTTAGTTATGAAGAACTGGCATCTGGTCAAAATTATGTCCTCACCTGCGATTAAAGAATTTGGCTTTAAAAAAAAAAAAAAAAGGCGTTCAAAAGTAATCCTAAACCTAGCTGAGAGAAAAAAAAAAAGTTCCTTTTGATTCTACACAGAAAGTTCCTGCCACAACTGGCGAAGGCGTGTTCTCCTCCGTTCGTCCTGACATCACCTCAAGATGGACGGACAGCAGCAGTCTTTAGAGGGCTCTCTCAATAGCTGCAACCAGATGGAAAGTTTCAGGAGCTAATGCACCTGGCAGTGGCTTCCTTCAACATGTAAGGGCTCTGCTTCCTGCCAGTAGGACAGGCCAATTTGCAAAACAGCGTGTTCCCCTCCTCAGCAGTTTGTATTATCTGGGTCGAGACAAGTCAGCAGGTCTATGTTGCTTCCTCGACCTTCTCATCTCTCTACCAGTGAGCAATCACTGGAACAAACGAGTGGAAATGTTTGTCTATTTTGGCCTGGCAAGGAAGTGGGAGAGCAGAACACCGAGCAACAGGCCAAAAGCAATACATAAAGGGGTTAAGCAGAAACCTGTTGTGTTGTACAGTTGGGGCTCCTGCTACCAGCCAGTTCTGGACTAGGTACATCTAACACATTTCATTCCCATTGACCAAACTACAGGTAAAAAGTGAAAAGAAAGACCCAGCAGCCAAGTCATCATTTACTTCTGATGAAATCCTATCCTCTTCACTGTGGATTTTTCCATGATGTTGATGCCCTAGCACCTGACTGGTGAATACAATCAGCCCTTTCTCATTCCCATAACAAGGCAAGAGCTCTCTTTCCTCGTCAGCTTTTACATCAGACCAGAGCCTTGGGGTCACATTTTGTCCCAACAACTGAAGAAAAGACACCTCATCCGTCAGATGACCACCTCCTTCCTTAGCACAGATAAGCAGGGGTCTGGCCACCTCTCCTTCTTGGATCAAGGACTTTGAAATTCATTCCCTGTACAACTGCAGTGTTTTCTGATAACTGAATCCCAGCAGATTTAGCAACAGGGGAGGTGAGCACGGATCTTTTAATAAGGAATGAAACATACACATTCAAAGAAGTGCACAGAGGCAGTCCAGATGTATCTAGTGCTTCCTTTCCTCACCCTTCAATTTCAGAGCAGACCTCTCCTACAAGTACTCTTTGGCTGTGGGAGTTTCATTCAGGAGTACCTGATGGCTCCCTGCAGCAGCCTTACCCTAAAGACAACACCTGCAAGAGCTTGCAGTATTTTGCAGACATGTGTGCTAACACCCACATAATCACCTTTCAAATCTCAGCTAATGTCATCTCTGGCCTCATGCTCTAGCACAATCCTGTTTGTCAGGCCGAGCATGCCCCAGTGGCTCCTACAACCTCACAGAACCAGGCATTTTCCAAATCTACCCCATTCTGCAGAAAGGCAAGTGAGTCCTGCACTGGGTTTCTGCAGTTACTGTAGAGGACAACCTCTAAACCAGGACAGCTCTCCATTAGCACTGCTTGTTGGCACGAGATCCCAATCCATACCTGACAAATAAAGGACTCGGCATGATGTGCAACCTCCCATCTAAACCCTGAGGGTTTGCAAAGACAGTATCAGGTAGCAAGACAAGCATAGTTCTCTCTGAAAGAGTTCTGACATTACTTCTGCAAGATGCAGGTGGGGCTTACCCGTCCCATCTGAACCCAGGCTGAAATAAAGCTTCAACACAGGCACCAGATACTGGGTCTCTGAGAGCACAAAAGTCTCAGAGTTGTGTTACTAACACACTGCAGGGATCTGAATCTGGCTATTCCAGGGGTCCAACTGTGAATGCTGTAGGAAGGTAGACTCCCCTTTTTAGATGCTTTAGATTTAAGCAGACCATGGGTGGAGCGTAGTGCTGATTCTGATCTGTTGCCTTGAAGATTTCTCCATTGCCACTGCATTAATCTAGTAAAGTATCACTTGAGAATCTGCATGTGAGGAACTGTAGCTGTCTACAGCACTGTGCCAAGCAAAGGAGCCCTTTAGGCATGGGCAGTTTCACAGCAATTTGAAAAATTAGGTAAGTAAATAATCACATATGTATTTAACTAAAACAAAAAATAAAGGATTTCCTTCTGCCACAAAAAAATAATCCACATCTGAATAAATGATTTGGGTTCAACAGAAGATCACAGTTGGTCACTGGGCTAACACGTTAATTCTACAGCTTCTAAACGTAAAAGAATGACATGTGTCATGTCCACCTCTCTCTTGAATCCATATCCCCAAAGACTACGGACTCACAACTGAGTAGGCAGATACCGACCTTTAGTCTGAGTCCAGAGTGAGGCCTCTCAAAGCGGGAAGCTGCTTTACTATACTGCTTTTTGGTGGATAGAGGAACCCCTAACAATGTTTAACAAGAGGTTTCTCAGCACCAAGTAGAATGAATTACAGTTCCGCTAACCACATGTGTCAAGTTCTCCAAAGAAAAAAGTGAATCTTTCCACAGTCCCACCGAGGGGATGACAGCTACTTCTGTAAATACTGTAAGCGTCCATGTGTGTCTCCTCAAAAAGGCATTAAGCAGTGCCACAGACCCAAAAGACACCCTTGTGGGGCTGTACTCAGCAGCAAGGCTTTCTTTCATTTATCAAAGAGACTGTATTCACAGCTGGAAATCTCAGGAGAGTAAAGCCAATGTATTTACTTTTCAACAAGTGAACCCTACAGGAAGGGTAAAGTGTAAACAGGAGAAACAAGGAGAACTGCCTTTAAAGGGCCAAATCTCTGCTGGTTAAAAACATGATTGTTCTTTGTAAATACAGAGGATAAAGCAAAGCTTCCTTCAGGCTGTACAGTCATTATATGGCAAGCCATGCATGTCTTGTAACCAGCTAGCTAAAAAGCATTGGCAAGCCACAGATCGCAAACTCTCCAGGTCTTTTGGCACTGTATACTTTCAGTGGGTTCTATTCTTTGTTCCTGGTGCAAATATATTTTAATCAGGTGCTCTGAAGGTCACAATGTCATGAATAATAAGCATCACTTTTGAGGTTGCAGTTCCTGTATTTCTACAGGTTGATACAGTGGGAGCTATAGGCCATGTGATTGGGAAAAATCCTTACTCCCTTTTCCTCCCAACCTTACATCAGCATCATACTCTGCCCAACCAACCACAAAGAAACCAACTTACAGCTCATGGAGCTTCTGACAGAAGCTCCAGCCATCAGGGTTGATGCGGGATATGGAGTTGTTACTGAGGTGAAGCTGGTGCAGAGATGAAAGGCCATAGAGAGAGCCACTGTTTACTTCTGTCAGGCTGTTATACTCCAGGTGGCTGTGGAGAAAAATCAGAAGGGATTAACAAACACCACTGGTCAAATGCTGAACAATTTCCAACGTGCATTGGGATTTTAGCCATTCCTACACACTCTTCTACATACTCATGTGGGTAGGTGCATGTGTGGGCATTTCCTGTGGAAGTGAAGGATAGAAATTCAAGGACAACACTAGGGAAATACCAGAATGCACTGTGACTGCAGATGTACGCTCCACTGCAAGTAAACTGGGCTTAAAGCATTCCATTCAAGTTTGTATTTGCAGAGTCTCAGTTGTGTGACAGCAACATCCAGAATCATGCTGCCTTGATCACTTGTAACCTTGAAAACACACTTGAAAGCCAATCATGTTGGAATTTTCAAGCATTTCTCTGCAATGACTATTCCATTTGTTCTCTTGTATGGAAAGAACACATCACTGAGATAGGCCAGCTTGGTTTCTAGGTATCCCAAGAGGCAGAATAATCAGATCTGCAACACATACTTTCCATGTATCAGTCAAAACAAATTTGCAGAAGCCAGATGAGCTTTTATTTAAAGACCAATTGAGACCTTACTGAATGGTCAAATCGTCAAACTTTCAAAGGAATTCCGCCACAGCTTGAAAAACAGGACTTTTTTTATTGAACACCTGGTAAAGCAATGAGCTTTAGTAAACTGTGGGTCAACCAAACAGAAGCTGCTATAGCATGGCAGAGTTCTGTGCACACAGGACACAGAAAGAAGTACGAGGACTGGCACAGGTGCCCACAGGTCTCTGATGGGAGACCTTGCTAAAATGCAGAGAAGGACATGATAGCAGGTGAAGTCTAAGGGAAAAGAGCCCATCTCTCCAACTTACAGGGAAAAGAGCCCATCTCTCCAACTTACAGGGAAAAGAGCCCATCTCTCCAACTTACAGGACTTGCATCTTGGCTAGACCCCAGAAAGCCCCATCAGTCAATTTGCTTATGTTGTTGCGCTGCAGTTTCAGGACTTCCAAGCTGTCCAGTCCTTGGAACGTCAGGCCTTCAATCAAGCGGATGCGATTCCGGTTCAGCTCCCTAAAATCACCAAGGCCATACAAGTTTATTAAATCCCAGTCTTTTCTCACGAAATCATCTGTGCAGCATACAATGGGGACAGCAATGCCAACAACTCCTCTGTCAACGGTTCCCAGGATAGAAGAGAAGTGCACCGGAAACTTTCAATCCCAGAGCTAGCCAGGGAAGTCAGCTGGGTGTGATTGCTTAAATAAACTCACCCTGGGACAGACTTTCACTATAAAGAAATAACAGAGACAGTGTGGCAATTCCTCTTCATCCCTCCTCTCTCTGCATTTCTTTTAAGCCATTCATCCTTTTCATCAATTTTCACACATCGTCATCTCTCAAGCATAGACACCATTTGAACCAATACAGTTAAACATGAGCATTATTTCCCTTACAATCCACTGTTTTTACAGGACCTGCAATCGCCCAGTAAAAATGTGTTCTAAAACAAGCTGGTGCCATAAGAACTGTGAGCCCAAGAGGAAATTTTATGGCTAAGTTTGAAAGGAAAGCTTTCAGCTCCCCTGACAAATTTCACATTTTTGCCTATTATAAGAAACTAATAAAGAGTGAAACAAGTTGTTTCCAGTAACAACGCAGTCTTAGTATTGTGTATACAAAGTTCTCCAACTGGTTCATTAAATCTCTTTTTTTTTTTCCCCTCTGGGTGGGAAGGGACCCCTAAAATCATGGGAATATTTTTTTTTTCCAAAGAGCAATACAAACATTGTCACAGCATGCTTTACCAACTCATATCAAACAGTATTATGGATTGCTAGACCCAGACATCCCAGGTGAAAACCCAGTTCCATAAAGTCAGTGGAAAACTTCATCAACACTAGGCATTAAAGCTGAAGATAGAGCTTTTAAAATTAATACCTTTCTGTATATACAAGACTAACCTGAGGGTAGTTCCCAGTTCAGTGTTTGTGTTGAAGAAAATGGTGGAGGTTACAACATCAGAACTTGTTTTGGAAAAGATGAGGAAGCTGTAGGAACTTTAAGCTTACTTTTTAACTGCCTAAAAAACCGATGTTGAACTTGCACTCAAGTTGAGTGTAATTAAAGTCAAGTAAGCAATTAAAAAGTTTTCAGTCCTAAAGACTCTTGCCTTACTGCACTTCCTAGGCTATTAGTGAACTACTCTTTGCCAGAAAAAGAACTGTACACAAATTCTACAACACATCAAGTCTGTATATCTTGCAATTCATTCATGTTTATCTATAGGGTTAAACAACCAGCTGTGAGACTGCCTTTAAGAGTACCAATTACTCCAACTTTCAGTGAAAACTGCGCTCCTACACAGATTGAGTTGACCCTCGTTTTTATTAGTTTTGCACATGATGCAGACGAACACAGTGGATTACAAGCTCTCTTGTCAATGGACAGTAATTTCCAACTGAGAGGCAAGAGACTTAAGACGCACATGCTGTTGTGTCACACTGTTCAATTCCAACTTGGCTACAAATCCTACGTGTATGCAAGCACAAATGCACACCCATTCTCAGACACATCTTGGCTTAAGGATTTGTCTCTCAATCAAGAGGTTGCCATTTAGAGGTATGAGTTCCAACAGCTTTTGCAGACTTTATGTTAACAGACAGAGGCTGACCTTTTGCCTATCAAACTTGATGGAAAGACTGCACCAGGCCTCAGGTTGGGACTATTTCTCCAACAGCAGCAGAAGGGAAAAGCTAAACCATTAGTGCTACTATTTTACACATAAAGAATATTTATAGCTGCAGATGTCTATGTGTCCCCATGCAGGTCCTGCCATACAGACAGCAGGCAGGACAACGATGTGTGTGCTAAATCATCTAGAGTGCTTTTTTCTCTGCCCAAGTATCACCACACAGTTTAACAACCTTCTGCCATTACTTTTTTTATTGCCACATAAAGATACCTGTGTGGTCTTGAAAAACTAACATGGTAGCTGAGCTCTGTCGCTCGCAACAGAAACATCTCCCAAACTTCTCTTGCACCACAGACACCAGTAGTTTTTAAGGGAATGGATTTGTCTCACGCTGTCAAGTACATAAGATGCTGATGTCTGCTGCAGCACCCTTCCCTCCCCACCTGATCAAAAGACTGGCCTGAAAAGAAAATAGCTACAAGATAAAAAGAACCCTCTCCCAACGTGTTTTACTAGGTGCTGGCAGAGGACTACTGCATAGTGTATTCTAAGTTTTATAGATAGCAGGTGAGGAAGGGTGACATTTGGTGTCATAAAGTATGGCTGAGCTTAATTAAAGTGCACATTTCTACTCACAGTTGTGTTAGCCTGGGTAGCCTGAATGCCTTGACAGGAAGCTGAGTGATCCTGTTTTTACTCAGACGAAGTGTTAGCAGGGACCGTGACAGACTATCAAAAGCACCGGGCTCCAGGGTGCTGATTCTATTGCTCCCCAGGTAGCTGCAATAAATCACAACAGAAAAATGAACAGTTCTGTCAGAAATCTCCTTTTATCAGCATTTGGTTGGTCTCCAGACAGGCTAGTGAAATTACTGAGGTGGCTTCAAATCAGTCAGATTTCTGGCTGCACAAAGAGCACAGTGACTTTCCCAGAGCCATGTGACAAATGTGGAGAAGTGCTGTGCACTTCCCAAGAGCTCCTTGACACTCTCCTACTTTAGCAAGGCAATTGGGATTGGTAGCCAGAAACTGGAGAATATTCCAGTGCAGGATGACTCTATTCATTCCCATTTTTACCCTCAGCATCTGTCCCAGGGCTGTTTCTTATCCAGACCCTAGTCTTAGCCACAGAGGCTGTTTTTACAGAGTAACAGACAAACATCAGTCACAACACCCCTCTCTTATATCCTCTTACAACCAGGGGCAGAAATTTTGGTGCAAACTTTAATGCAAGCAGATCATCTGTCTGCACCTCTTTAAAGGTACCTAAAACACAGATTATTTTATGTTTCACTGAATAGGCAAACATTTCTATTGGGAGGGTGTTACTCTGCTTAATTCCTGGTTTTCTTCAACTAACCAGTGAGAGATTCCTGTTCTTAACATTCAGTAGCCATTTTAATGATGAAATAGTCATTCCCCCTCCCCTCTTGCAGATGCACAGAGGCTGATCTGGGAAACAACATATACACTTCCCACTGGGGAAGAGACAGAGACAGTTCTTGTGGCTTCTAGGTGTCTGTAAAGACACTTATACCTGAAGGATGCAGGATGCCTTTTCTCTGTTGCAACATTCCCATGCAACACAATTAATAATCTGCGTTCTTTACGGATACGTCAGAAACCAAAGACAGACCTGAAAAAATAACCTGACAGTAGGGACAACGTGCTGCCCTCTAATTCTCCTTTGCACTTAAAATCCTGACGACTAACTCCATACTTTGCATGTTCAATCCCTCTCCTTTTTTTTTTTTAAAGAAGGTTTGAGGCCCTTTTTTCTGCTGTGGTAACTCAACAAAAGCTGTTCCCAACTAGAAAAACTCACAGCTCCTTTATATGAAGTCCCTGTGGAAAGCAGCCGTTTCGGATTTCTGTGATGTCATTGAAACTCAGGTCCAACGTTTCCAGGGTAACGTAGGGCTTCAGTTGACTTGCTTCAATGCTGCGGATCCTGTTGTGATGCCTGAAATGGTCAGGAGGAGAAACGGAGACAATTTAGTTCTCTTTAGGCCCACAGGCTGGCCCCCGAGTTCATACATTCAGACTTAACGGTGCTTGTTCATCAGCTGCCTGAGGAGAAACCCACACCAGAGTGATCTTCCCTAATCCCCATGCTGTTCCTATGGTTAGAGACTAACTTACAGATATTTGCAAACTTCCAGACACTTTTTCTGGTACAGTACAAGCCTTTTCCCTTCTACAGAACTATTGACTCCATTTGTTAGTTTTCATTCTAGTACTTTGGGCTTGGTCTCCTACAAGCCTGCATTTCCACAATGGATTTGTTACATGCAAGGACTAAAGGGCTGGATTTTAATCGCGCAGGCAAGGAGTGCTGATCAATGGTTTAAGCAACCTGCCAACACTTTACACAGAAGATGGGATTTTCAGAGCTGCCTGCAGGTAACAGATAAGTAAATATTAACTCAAGCAAAAGTTACAAAACATTGTTTCTTTAATTCCTAAGGATCCTTCTAAAAACTCCCAGCTTTAGGCTACATTACAATGATATGTAATGCCCAGAAATACCGTAAAAGGGCTTGTTTGACCCACTGTGCAATTAGGACAACGCTTCAGTGCCAGTGCTCCGTGACTGCAGGATCAGACCCTATAATGATCACCTGTGTTTGCTGCCTTACCAGTACCAGCCTGAAGGATTCATTCTAACATTTTTCTTCAGAGAAAGTACTACAAGCTGTCCTCAGCATCAAATGGTTAAATACCTCTAGACCTCATCTGTACTCAACAAGGTCTAACTAAAAATCCCCTGAGTCCTTTCCTCTGACTCCTTTCTGGCCTGAATCAGTACAGAGAACAGTAACCAATTTAAAAAATACACTGCACATTAGTCACAAGAAGTAGAGCATATGCCTGATGTGAATTTAGACCAGTCACTGATATTACTGGCAAGGCTGCAAGTGAGGCACTCCAAACAGAGACGCTCACCAGACACTTGAGAACTTGCTGAATAATAGCAGAGAGATAGCAGAGAGGGTTCATACAAGTACTGTGCCTTCATCTGTCCGGCTGCCTACTGAGTAACCAGAAGAGGAGAGACAGCAGCCAGTGAAAGCACTCTTGAATGCAAACTGGGACGTCCCAGCTCTCCCAACAAAGCACCATCTCTCTGAAACAAAAAACTGATGGGTGAGCTGACCACAGCCTTCCAGGCACTGAAGCCGATGGGTGCACTGGGAGCCCATCTTCTCCAGCCTCACCTCTGTTTCAGGATCTCCCGGGGGTTCAGACAAGCCCCTTTCAAAGAAAACCTCTCAACAGAAAATACCACTAGGGACCCCCTCCATGCACTGTGATCTGCTCCTTTACCCTCCCTGTTATTAAAACCAGATTGCTTCACCACATTTGCTGGTGTCTGTAACAGGAAGAGGGTAAAAACTGCATCTCCAGAACAATTTGCTTTCTGGAGACTCACCCTTTAAACAGCCAGCACGCTATGATCCTCACACCGGGGAAAATTTTGCAGAAATGCTGCTTTGACTAAAGAGTTTAAATGCTTCTTAATTAATTCAGTGTAAGCTCACAAATCATTAAAGACAAATTTGACACCACTATAGCAACGCACTGCTAATGTGGTGCAAAAAGGCGTCAGGAAAATCTAAGGAAAGTCATTAACCTCTGTTGCCAAACTGGTTATTCCATGGGTTACAGGCACACAGGCCTCTGCAACCACAAACTGTGTAAAAGGCAATGATATGGCTACTATCCAAGTGACCAACATTCATTTACAGTCAGGAACAAAGACTGAATTTTCACATCCATGGCACATAATGGAAGAGAGCTTCGGTGAATTTATGCTATTAGTATGACTAAAATACAGGAAAACTCACTATACCTAGAATTTCGTGACGTCCACAAATTGAACACGTGGGTGAGGGGGATTTCTCTTCCCCGATGATTAGTTTGTTTTGCAAAGCCTCAATTAGAATCAGCAAGTTCAAAAATATCAATGTTATTTCCTCCTCAAAATAAGAGAGTCCATTAAATGCATGTGTGACCCTGATTCAGGAAAGTTCCTCAACACAGACATAAGTGAAAGCAAACCCCAAGCATGTTTTCCATAGCTCTCCTGAAGCAGGAGCTATGAGTTCAACTCTGATCTCATCTAGGCTGTGATGGCTGAGATGAATCTGGCTGTAAATTAACAGGAAATGAAGGTTTGTACAAATGAACGTGAAGAATCTATAAATTACCGGACAATTCCTGCGCAGGGCAGCTAAATCTGCAAGGGAATGAGAGCACAGAGTGAGTTTGGACATGAAGTGCTCTTCAGAAGCCAATGTTATTTTTTTTGAGTGTTAATATTTCTATGCTTTAGTTGTACAACATATATCCAATCTGCCTGCTTGCCAGATCTCCCAGCCCATCCCAGAGGACAGACTTTAAGAAGGGAAGAAAAGGAAAGGAAAGTACAATTTTGTTTGAGCCACGTTCACAGTTTCCAGGTGACTTCTGTCTGTTTGCCTCTCACTTTTCACGTGCTACAGCTGGCAGATTAGATGGATGCATTATTTCACACAGGAAAGAAACAGGCTCCTTTCTCTCTCTTTCAAACATGGGCTGACTCCAAATGTAACTCTCAGCTCCAAACACCATCCGTGGCCAGTCCCAGCTGGGGAATGTCAGATAGTTTGCTGCAAAGCACTGCACCCTCTCAAAGCACTGCACTTCAAACAAAACCAGCCCGGCTGACTTTTCCTATACACAGCATGTGATACGAATGCAACGTCGTCCAAACCTTTTACTAGCTTGATTACATTTTATTTTTCATTCTCTCAAGTAAGAGTCGAAACGTTATTTAACCCTTCCTGTTATTACTTAGATCCTTTCAGCTTGTCTGCCTTTGTTCCCAATCTCATCGCAAGGGTGTTTTATAGAAAAAAAGAGCAGTGACGTTATGACTCTGCCTCTCCCATTTAGCAGTGACTGGAAAAGGGTTGGATTTTTCCCAACTAGCTCCTTAGTTTACATTTCCTTGGCTTCAAAGGTGGCAGATCAGATTTTAGTACCAATTGTCGAAACCAGGCTTTAAAGCACAAATTATCAGTGCTTCCACAACCAATTTGCCTCCAGGTGTCCTTTCTTCTCCCCACTCCTTAGGTATCACAGCCTGGAAACAGCTTTCCCTGTCTCACTTCAGTCAGTGTTACCTCAAGAGTATACGATGACAAGGTTCAATGTGAGATTGAGCAATTAGAGCCTGGAGCAGGAGCCAAGTCTCTTGGTTTCTATTCCCAGCTCTGGCACTGACTCATCTGCCTCGGGCAAGTTTCTTAACCCCTCTCTACCTCTGGTTTACCAAAGCGTATGGGAACGCACTGCCAGACTAGGATGATACAGGACTGCCTTCACTGAGGACTAAGAACTTGGAGTGAAAGCAGCTCAAGTGCAAAAGAAATCACAGGAACTAAGGAGCCCATCCAAGTCCATTTGGGTTTGCTCATGAATATGGGAGGATCTGGCTAAAACAGTTGAACTTCCCAGCTCATACCCAACCTCATTCCCAGAAACACTCCACTGGCAACTAACGCAGACCTTGAACTGTAACACCTTAGTGCTAAACTCAAAGTCAGCAATGGATTACTTTCAGACCACAAGCTGCAATACATGTGGCACTTGTTCAGGAACTGCTTCGCCCTCAGGTCAGCACCAGCTACAGCTGCAAATGAAGACAGGAGAGCTGAGGGGAGCTACCCTCCAGCCACCACCACCTACCCCACCTGCACCCCCGGTCAATACCCCCAGGTACCGCAGCCTCTTAGCCCTTGCACTTTGCACCGCTCTTGAATAGACCCTTCAGGGTTAGAGGACATTTGGATTAACCTCAGCCAGCTCTTTGCTGAACCAAGCGCGCAAGGACCACGTCAGGAAGCAAATGCGCTCTCTGTGCTGAGACACAGAAAAACAAGGAAAATGTTCTAGCAAAGCCAAAGCGTGTTTGGGTTTGCTCTAAGTCGGGAGGGAGCTGAAGGGGGTGGCAGGAAAACAACAGGTGGCGCAAAGTCAAAAGCTTGCAGCGTTTCCAGGAATCTCAGCTTGTATTTTAGAGGTAAAGTTACACTTTAATCCCGGTGGGTTTCCTCGTTCAAATTGCCTTTGTGAATATTTATTTGATAAACAGGCTGTGAAACGTTTTCCACTAGACCTAACAGGAGAAGAATTCACCTTCCTCTTTGCAGCAAGCCTGTCCTTCGGAGAACACTAATCAGTTTAATTTAGACCATGGCTTCAAACTATTTGTGTGAAATCAATGCAGAGAGCAGCACAAACGCACTCCTTTGTTGTTCGAGCCATATTCACTTCCCCTCAGCAGCTGCCCGTTAGAAAGCTGACAGCGGAAAATCAAAGCAAGTAGACCCTCAGATGGGAATGTACGAGGGGCTTTGGTTGGAGTGATTTAAATACAATCAGCACAAAACCTCCTGGTTTAGACAAAGCTTGAATTAAGGCTGCCTTGGCTGCTGGGAGTCTGCAGCGCAAATGTTTGGTGTGAAGCAAGGCTAAAGGCAGGAGAAGTCACATGCTTGGCCTTCATGTCGTGTCAGCTTACAGAGCTGGCTGGGCTCACAAAAAAAAAAAAAGCAAGCTGTAATACAGCAAACCTATTAAACCAACACCTGTTATAGGCATCAAAAATAAAATCAAGCTTCAAAAGAGAGGCTCTGCACCTTGGGTAGGGTTCTATTAATACGCAAGCACATTTTTAAAACTAGCATATGAGGGACTTCATAAGACTAGAAACAGAGAGATTAAAAAGTTCAGGGTTTGGTTAATATTTCCATACTTGGAAGGTATTGAAGAAACCAAATGCTAGAGCCAGAAAGAGTTATGGGGTTTGCTACTGAAGGACAGGCAAGGTTTGGTGTCAGACAGGCCATGCAAGGAGAACAAGATCAAAGGCCCCGTAACAGGAGATGGATCACATATACTGTGACTAACCGATGCCTGGAATCACCTGCCCTCCTCCTCCACCTTCTCAATTCAGACAAGATGGAGACTTAACACTGATCCTCCTAGAAACACTGGAGGAGATTTAAGACACGGGTTCCTACACTCTCACCTTAGATGATCTGCCATCTGATTTTAGGCAATCACTCGCTATACACACACACACACAAAAAAAAGAACCTTTAAAAAAATAACCATAGTTTCAGAGTAGAATGCAATCCCTGAGTAATTTTCCTGACAAGGATGAAAGGGAACTGATAAAGTGGAGGATGTATTTGTGTTTACAACAGCAGCAACACAAATGTTGCTGTTTGTTTGAGTCATGTTATTACAATCAACAACTGAAGATCTGACCCAAGTGCTTCTTAATAAAGTATGGAAAGAAGGAAGAGAATGTCATTGTGACATAGACATCAGCTTTGGCTCAAAGTTCATGCAGATTACCAATGCACAACTTCTTGCATAATTTTAACATGTTACTCGTAAAAAATTTTTTGCTTCTGAAGACTTTTATTCCAGAAAGATTCCTCTGCTGTACTGGAACTTGTGAAAGATCTGCTTTGGAGCAGTGAAGCTATCTCTGCAGCAGATGAACACACAGGTGACCTGCTGGAAATCTGTGGCACACCATCCCTATGCGTGAGACCTTCCCTGAAAAACTGAGCTGCCCAGAGTGCATAAGCCCTCAAGCTTCCCAACTGCTCTGGGAAAGCCCCACTAGCTGTCTGACACTCCACATTATCTTCTCAGCCCTGCCAGGATAATCCACGAGGCTCAAGATTTTGTACATTTACAAGAACGTACATTTTATCCATCGCAACATACACTGTATTTGCTTATAGGAACAGTCCCACTGTCCTTTCAGAGCGAGGCTGCATGGGTTATTGTCCGGGCAGGAAGCAAGGATGCATGGAAGCAGCCCCCACTTTTCTCAGATGCTCTGAATCACTCCTTCCCTGAGGAATCCTGGCAGATTCCCAGGCTGCCGCAGATACAGCTCTGTTTGTTCAGGTGCTGGCTGCATGCACAAGAGTGGAGCAGTGGCAGGCCAGGCAGCCACCGCATTTTAGGGTCAGGCACGCACACAAAAAAGCCCACACCAAAAAAAAAAACCAACAACAAAAACCCCCACCAAAGAAAAAACACCCACCAAAAAAAGACACCCTTGTGTTATTTCTATGGCTACCCTACCTCTTCCTTAAAGCCTTACATGCTCTGCCTGAGCCTTGTATGTGAGCGTCTTCCCTCTTCCTAGCACTCCTTCAGAAGTAAACCTTTCTAAGATGCAGCAAACAAAATTCTGCGACCATTCTACGCTGTTTTCATTTAAAACTGTCATACCTAAATGTAAAGCAAGAATAGGCTGACGGAGCTAGTCCAACTATATCATACTATAGCAGAAAGTCTAATGGAATTTCCCCATCTGCTGTACATCAGCTTCAAAACCGATCCATTTCAGGCAGCTTTCATACATCAAGTTATGTTCTTGCCTTGTGTTGGTGGGTTAGGTTAGCAAACTACCCATAGCTACACCCAGGCAGGGACAGACAGGGGGTTTGAGAAAAAGTGGTGTGGTGGGTTTGGGGTTTTTTTTCGTGTGGTTTGTTTGGTTTGTTTGTTGGTGTTTGGTTTTGGTTTTTTTAAGGGGAAAAAAAATTGCAACCTTTCATGGTGAAGTGACCGCATTTCTGTTCCAGGTCATTGACGTTTGGAGTCAGAAAGCCATCTGGGAGATGGGATTTGCTCATTCATCCCTTTGGACCTGGGAGCAGCAGCCACCTGCAAGTCAAGTCAGTGACACTGCAAAGGGCTGGGTTATGAACTCCATATTCCCACAAACAAACGATTACTCATACAAATAGTTCCACTGCAGTCAACAGGATTATTCATGTGAGACCAGTGTGACTCAAGGGCTATGTTTTCACTATCCATTAAGGGCTGCTCTGTGGCCACCCACAGGACCAAACTCATGTCTCACATTGATGGACTGTAACCGCCAACCCTGGTGCAATCCAAGCGTGGCCTCAGAGCATCCTTGGGCCCTGGGCACCTGAACATGGGCAGATGTTATCCTCCTGCCAGGCATGCTCTCATACTCTTCCACGAGGCAGCTACATGGATAAGAGTTAGGCAAAGATCAAGCACACTTTTCTGAAGGATGCTGGCTTTCAGAGCAGCTGGACATAACCAAGGGCCTGGACTTGATGAACATTCATTAAGGGCTTTTGTTGGGTCCAGTAGGAACTGCACAAAGGAAAGCCCTTCTCCTAACATAACCAAAACCACCACATCCAGTGAGATACGTATTCTCTTCAGATATTCCTGCACTAGCGATGTTTATGTAAACTTTCTGACTTGTTACATGACCTTACACTGTGTGTTAGATCCACTGAGGTCAGTGATGTAATCTTTAAAAGCTCTCTCCCTCACTTTGATCTGCATTTACTCTCAGTCTGATTTTTTTGACTTGCCACCATATGATTTTTGGATATTTTTTTCAACATACAACTTTCTAAGCCTTTGGCATTCAATCCCATTAGCAGAGTAAAATGTGTGGGACAGGCAGTATTTAAGTTAGTCATCTCTAAAACAGAGGCTGTCTTATCTCCTCAGCAGATTGCACAACCTGTTATGACATCAAAGCAAATTAAGATTCCTGAAGACAAGACAGTCTCTGTTATGGGCACAGTCTCCCCATCAGCAACAGGGTGGTTCCAAGAGGACCAGAGTTTCTGCTGTCATCTGGTTACACTGGATGTTTCATGAAGATTGTACTCCACAGAGGCTTTTTAAATGATGTAGTCACGAAGGGCACAGATCCATTAAAAAGGCTCTGCAAAGCATCTTTCATTGTCACAGGCTCTCTGTAAGGAGCTTTCCTGAACTTATACAAACTCAATACCAGAGCACAGCCTTGCCTCCCTGTGTGCAGCTCTATCTCAAAACATCTCAGCAATTATCTTCAGAGTCCCTGCGTGAATCCCTCCACTGGGATGATGCTCCTGCTAGGGTTGGGGCCAGGGATCTACAGCAGGGGCTGCCCAACGTGTAATGCAGTCCAGCCAGTTCTCTGGCACACAGAGGGGAGAACACCTCTAAGTCACTGAGAGCATCATCAGTGCTGTTTTTTAAAACAGTCCATTTGTGAACAGTCATAGCTGTGCTACTCTTTCACCCTCTTCTCATCCAGCTCACATGTGGTTCAAGCCACTGCTCATCATACTCCACCTTCACACATTCCCTCACCTCAGTCTGAAGCAAGCACTGAGAAAGGCTGAAAAGGAGAGGAGAGGCCCTGCAGATGCTGAACTCTGCTAAGAAGGAGGAGCATTGTCCTATTGGATTAGAAGGAAGAGAATCATAAGGTAAACAGCAGTTTTCATACGAGAATGCAGGAAACCACATGGCTCTGCACTGGCAGAATGGGGTCATGGGGCTCAGCAGAGCCTCTTTGAAGGAAGGGCTGCATCAGTAGTTGAAAGGGGTCATTCAGTGGCTGGCAGATGACAGTCAGGTCAGTGTTTCTATGTTCTACATCTTTATGTCTTTGGTCTGCTACTCTCTTTCTCTGCCACTGCCTTTTCCTCTTCCACTTTTACCTCAAGGGCTTTCTTCTGCTGATGATACATGCCAGCCAAACTCCATTTACCATCACAAATTAAATGCATAAATCAGTCCTTGAAGCCAAGAAAGAGCCCAGCTTCACCCCCACTGGTGTGCTGCTCTGATGAGTTCCTGCTCTCCACGGCCCCCCACTTGCACAGCACCCAGCACAAGGAGCCACTACATATCAGGGCTGCTGCCTACTTCCCCCACATCCTTATCACTGGCCTCAAAGATGAGTCAGGTTTGTGGTGAGGAGGAACAGACACTAAGAATCAGACCCAGCCCAGATGTCAATTTAACTATCCCAGAGCAGAGGCTGGAGCAGCTACCCTGTCCCACTCCCAAGCAGAGACAGCAGTCTCTTTTCATTTTCATCGCTGGCAAGTTTTGTGCTTCTAATCAACAAAGGCAGCGTTTTCATTTGAAAGCCAATAGGGTCCAGGATCACAGGGCATGTAGGCACTTTTATCCTTAAATCCTGATGCTGATTTTAGTATCTCTTTGTGTAATAAATGATCAAAGTAAAGATGATCCACCACAGCCTAGTGAGTGCATGTGTGTTGTGGGTGGCTTTGTTTTGCTTTTGTCTCTCCACAGGAGTGAGGAGGGGAAAATACACAAGCAGAGAAGCAATTTAAGTGCAAACCAAATGTAACGAGACTGCCCATGATGCTGTGACATTAATCCAAACGGTAATTACAAGCAGACTTCTTGATAGCATGCACTGGTTGTGCCTGAAAGCCATGATGTGACAGAAAGGCTTTCCCCACCTTTACCAGGAGCACAATGAAAACAGGTGGATTTAACTACACAAGAGCTCTGCGACCCTGATGCTAAGGCAGGTAAATGAAGGACAACACACTTGAACTTGAGTTCTCCAGACTAAACTCTTAAGTCTCATGGAACTTGCAGCAGAAGTTGCTAAAAGACTTGCCCCTTGAAGAAGGCAGCAGTTGGAGAAACACATTTTTGACTGGCCAGTCAAACTCCTGTTAACACTTTAGAGATGTAGATAGGCTGGCTGGTTAGTCTGTTCCAACATGACACACACTTGTGCTCTGTTGAAAGGGCTTATCTGTCTTGTCAGCAAGGTCGCCAGAAGAGGGATAGCCTCTGGGCAGACTTCACTGTGAGCTCTGCTCAGCTGAGACTGTTCAGCCTGCGAGAAGGAATAGCTCCTATGTGGAAGCAATGGTCAAGTTAGCAAAGAAAATAGCCTTTCTTAACAAGTCTAGGCACCCTGTTATTAATCAAGTATGTCAAATAGGAAGGATGGCTTCAGGAAACTGCAGAACTAGGTGTCAAAAGGTCCGAGGAACAGAAAATTTGAGCTCTGAAATAGCACTGCTATTGTGCTAAGTCAGGCTGCTGTAAAACACTATCTGTTTAAGCTTCCCTACAGCCTATCTTGTAAAATCAGTGGTAAGCATTTACCACCACCACTTAGCCAGTAAGTTGTTCAAGCTTCTTTAGTAAGGTCATTTAGTTCTTCATTTCCTCTTATTTCAAAAAAAGCAGACAGTTGTCTCAAGAACATAATCTGGAGGGGAAAAAACACAAGCCATCTTCAGTAAGACCACCAAAAGGCATTCCTCTTCCAGGGCACCTGAAGAGTTACAGAAAGTCCAATCCCTTTCCCCTGGTTGTTTATGCTAATCATCCCTCTGTTCAGCAACTGCTTCCACACAGCATGTGATCTGCAGTACATGGCTTGGACAGGAGAAGATGTTTTAAGTCTTAAGCAATGAGCCATTTTTAGATTTTTTTCTTTTGCCATCAACTCTTAATTCTTCCTGTCTCCCCAACTTATTTTTCTCTGCACAGATCTGACCACTAAAACAGTTGTCTTTTCACTCGTATGCCCCTGCACTCCTGTTTCATTTTCCTGCTGCCTTTGCTGTTTTCCCTGATGTGCAATTGAACATTAAATGGTTTGACAGGCAGAACACGTACTCACCCGACCACTTATTCCCAATCAATATTCACGTGGAATTCCTGTTAACAAGCAAGAGTTATGCACACACTTGGAAGGGCGGGTGGCCTCTAAGTGATCACTTCATCTAAAGGTACGACTGATCGCTTTCTTATCTACCTTAATCAGCAATCAGATTTTCCATCCCACGTGGTGCAGCAGGGCTGTTTTTGCAAGACTAAGATCATAACTTTTGATGTGCTCTCTATTGTTCATCGCCGCAATTAACAGGAATTTAACATGGGATAAAAATAACAGAAAAGCCAGCAGATAGCGAGTTTTTATTCAGTTAAAAATGAGCTTTCTAGAGGTTTTTTTGCTGATCTTTTCCAACCTAGACATGGCAGGATCACAGTTTAGTGAACACTGTTTACACTAGTATTTTTCTTTACCCTGAATTACACACTATTTTTAATGGTGCCAGTGGAAGCAATGATGGAAGTGCTAAACATCGTACAGAGCAGAAGGTAAATGGCAAAACTGATGTTTTACTCACTGGGCTTTGAACCACATGGGCAGGATTCGTTTTTTAACACCTCTGCTGAAACAGTTTTAGCCTTGTTATAAACAGAGGAACTAAAAGACACTGCCTGTTCTCAAGCCTTCCAGGACACTTGAAGGTAAACAAAATGGAGAGATTTTGAAAGTGCTTTATGACACCATACTGTAAAAAAATAAAAATCACAATTCTACCCCTACCCCTGTTCTTACTCCTCACTAAGCATCTATTTGATGCTCTGAGCAAGCACCAGTGGTCTACCAACCAGGATAAACTAACAATTGATAATGAGGACTAACTGGGCAATCTCAATAGGAAGGAAAGCACAGAAACAGTCACACAGTGATAGTTTCCTGATTTTGTGCAATTTTATTACAAAACTGAATCAGCCACGCTTTCAGAGAGAAAAATGAGTAGACAATTCTACCCTGGAATAATGTAACCTGCTTTTATTGTAGCTGCAACTCTACTTTTACTCACCCCGAGCAAACTAAACTGCCATTACTAGCAGGTTTTAGGCAGGAAGCTCCAATATGCTAAAAAAAACTTTCAACTCAGCAAGTTATTTTTGTTTGAAATCTGCTCAGCCTGTGAAGACTAACAAAGGAATTGCTTTTGTAGACATGTGCTTTATTTGCCATTTGCCATTAAATGAGACAGTCAATCTACCACAGATATTAATAGTAGCAAGTTTGGGCTATTCTAAGGCTCAAATATGAGGCTATTTTTCATATTGACCTTAACAAAAGATCACGGTCACAAATGACCCTAACAACTAATCTAGGCTTGATCTGCAGAGGGACAGAACTTGGAAACCATCTTGTGCATTGTACATGACACGCACCTGCCTTGGACCACGCACCAGAAGATGCTTTACATTCATGAGTTACATCTGCCCTGGGGCAATACCTGTTCTTCAGCTCAGAGGAAGCAGGCCAACCCAAACAGGAATTTAGTTGGTCTTGGGGTGTAATGAACACATAGGACACACACAAAAAGATACTGTTCCAGTATTCCAAATCCTGATCTTGTGTTCTATCCTGCAAGACCACTGCTGTCCTCTCCTTCCTCCAGAGCAAGTACACCAGCACGGCCTGCTAAACAGCACACAGATGTCAGAGCAGACCTCGTGCGGCTCAAAGCAACTCCCTGTTCGCAGAAGCAGTCGCCACGGCTGCACGAAACTGTTATCCTCACTAGTAAATACATAATAAAGTAGCCTCAAGGAGTACCTGGTATTCCATGAGCTGCCACCAACTTTCACTATCTTTTTCTTCTGGCCAATTTTTACACTGCTCTCTATGTGCCCAGATTGCTTTCTGATGCTCTTTTGTTGAGCTCAGGACTATATGCTTTAGTGCTGTTGCTTTTCTAGAAGAAATGATTACTCATTTCCCTGGAATAGCCTCAGATCCTTTGCCATTTCCATGCGCTCACATTATATCTGAAAGCTGGAAGAGGACATGCAAACGATTAGAACAGTTCCAACAGCCCAAAAGAGAAGTCAAAACAGCGTCTCTTCTGGTGCTTGGGAGCACATGATTAATGAGAATTTCCTCCACTGGGAAAGGCTCTTGCAGTCTTTGGCCTCAAAAGCTAGCAGACTTTACGCACCAGAGCCTTACTATGAACTCTGAGCAAAACAAACAGGAGAGGTGGGTTTCAGAATATTTTATGCCTGTACGTTGCTTGCATACTGAACAGCCTGACTGCCAGCATTCTTTCTATTCACTTTTCCACAGCAATATATTCACATTCAAAAATAGAAGCTGAGTAGTGTAGCCTGTAGCACAGACCAAATCCTCAGAAAGCAACTCTCTCTCCAGCCTCTGAGGGGAATTGCCTGAGCAAACACTGGAGAATTGGTCCCCATAGACATTACACCACATAAGTGATGCAAGCAGGGGCTGGGGGAGGGAGGAATCTGCTCCCACTGATGGATCTACACCTGCATATACCTCTTTGCCTTCCTTACCACAGAAAGTTTTTTTTTGGGGGTAAGCAATTGTGCAGCATGGCAGAGTGGTCTTCTAAACTGCCCAAGACACATCCTGCACAGAGGCAGAGCCTGCTGACTTCAACCGGACTCTGCACATGGCTGCATCTGAGTCATCTGAATTTTATGCTTATGAGTACAAAACTGCTTGCTGTGACCCAGATGGAATTAACAGAGTATTCTCCTTATTTCTAATTGTTAGCTCATCCTTTTTTAACTCCAGCAAAGATGACTTGCAGCCTAAGTCTCTTGGGGGTCAAGGCAGTTGTTTTGTTTGTATAGCAATTAGCACAGCAGGATCCAAGGCCACAAATGGCCCCCAAGGCTACATCTATACTGTTAGCTCAAACCTCAATTCTTCATTTGAGCCCAAATTTCCAGGCTATCAACACTGCCTACTCAGAGGTTTACACTCTGGCCTAGTCAGGAACATGAAGTGAGCTCACACCTCACGTAGAGACCAGCTCAGGCTTCAGCTGTGCTCTATAAACAGCACAGATGCAGTAGGTTTGAGCTCTTTCCTCTAACAGGTGACACCCAGAGAGGCTGCCATGGACAGGAACTGAAGCAGCTACTCAGCCGAGTCTTCACCATCTTAACTTGAAAAGCAAAGATGAACCAAAGTCACATCTCAACATCACCACCTCAGCTCCTTGGAAAAGCTTGCAAAAATGAAGGCATATTCGCTAGATCACACTTGGATCAACAGAGCACAGTGACTGTTAGCACTGTTTCAGCTAACGTAGCAAGACACGTTTGTCTTGGGTGAAAGCAAAACAGCAGCTCAAAGAACCTAACAGACTACATGGGTCTTTAGAAAGAGGGTCTGCAAACCCCATTTGACAACATTGGTGAAGCAGCGCAAACAGCACAAAAACAACAGTTGCTTTCCCAAACCTTCACTAAAAAAGCATGAAGCAACAGCTCCAGGAGGAGGAACAATAGTATTATCCCGATTCTGCCATGTCAGGGATCTCCATGACCAGTCAACTCTAATCCAGTACAGAGGTCTAATGAGATACAACAAAAATTAAAGTCAGTCAGACAAGAAACAAGGGTCAAATTATTAACAATGTGACTAATTTAACCAGAATTATAATGAAATCCCGAACACTTAGTGGAAAAGCTCTCCAAGAAACCATGCAATTCAAATGGAAACATTGGTCCTGATGCAGAAATTACTGGCTGCAGTCTTTGACCTTTCTACCCCTGACATCCGGATGGAACACCATAGGATACCCTTATGAGGGCTGTGCTGCCAATCGGCACCTGAGCTCACCACTCCTTTCAAGCAGACCTACCATGTTCCCTCCTACTCCCAGTTTCTAATTGTCCATGTATTTAGCTTTCAAATTTTACACGATATATTTTGCCTGTGGAACAGTAGATCACTTACCCTTCTCCTATTAGCCCTCTCTGTTTAATTACAGTTTAATGTGAATTGATCTTTACATTAATGAGCCTGTAAAGAAGATTGATTTTCTTCAAGAGACTTTTATGCTCAGTTTGGCAGCAGAGCGGTCCTATTGATTTCGCTTTCCCCAGCAAATATGCTGCAGTGTCATTGCCTCTTCTGTGAATCAGCTAATCCTATTTCACACTCTTTTGCTCCAAAAATCCCTATTCTGACTTCCTTGTTATCTGTGCTTATTCAGAGCAAGATCACCGGGCCAAAGCATCTCAAACAGCTTTGACTGTTGCCAACATACAGCTGACTGCCATGGGTCACTATCCCCTTTGTTCCTAAATGGTTGGGGGCTTAAAAGACTTACAGTGAAAGAAACGAAAGTTATTTTTAAGTGTTTAATCTGTTAACTTCCTTAATTCTTCGCCAGCTAAGGACATGGCAGAGTGTGCTGCTCTGTTTACCACACTTGCTTCAGAGGTCTGGTTAGCAGGCTATCCACTGAGCTCCACAGCTGTGTAACAGCCTGTGCTGGCATGCCTGCACTGGTGGATGCAGACTGAATCAAGCTGGTCACCTTAGGGACAAGGATCCTCCTCTGTCATTCCGTGCAGACATCCCCGAAGCCCTCCAGGATGCATGTACCCACATGCAAATAGACAAAGCAGTGGCAGACAGGTCTCAGAGTAAGGGCTGAGCTTGAATCTGCACAGGGGTTTGTGGGAAACCCATAAAAACAGATCTATGCAGAGCTGATTGCAGCTCAGGTCTTCCTCTTACCAGGCATGCTAGCAAGGCTAAGTAAGATACTCTCCATGCAAGTTAGTGAGGAAGTTGGATATAACAGACTCAGTTCTGCTGCAAATAAATGGTTTCTTCCATCCTCCCCTTCCCTACCAGATCAGGTAGCAGAGTCTTTGAGAGCCTACAGAGTTAACACACTTGAGTTGCAGCAGAACATTGGGAAGGGAAATCCTCAGCCAAGAGCATGTCAGTGAAAACATCCTGCCATCAACTCCCAAATGTCCAAGTCTAGGAACTGTAGCTAAATTACAAATGCTGTGGGAATTTCAAGCAAGGTTCTCCTCTCAGCTACTCCGATGTAATTTCGGAATGAATCCAGATTCACTCTCTCCCCCTCCCAGCTGAATTTCCTGGCTTTTGTTTGCGCTAACAGATGTTTGCATTTAATGTCTGTCTTTATTTGGTAACCCGTACATAGATTATTTTTCCCTTCTGTTCTATTAAAAGCCTTATCAAGTCCCTTATGTTTGCTCTTGTTGAGATGAACGATTTTGGCAGTATTTTCAACGTGCAAAGCAAACAAACTGACTCTTCAAGGAATAACTGAACTAAACTTCATGGCAGTATATTAGTGCGTAGCATGTTTCATACATATGTTATGCCTGCATCCATCTGCAGCCTGAAACATCCAAAGATTTGCAGAAAGCCTTGAGAATTCTCTCTCCAACAGATTCCCACATGCTTATATATGTACATAACTGGCCCATGGTCCACATACATGTGGGGTCAAGCAAGTTTTGGGTGATGGAGACAGGTATGGGAAACTCAAAAAACAGGGAATGCAAAGCGATCAAGCTTATTAAAAAAACCTTTATGGAAAATTTGGGTTTGGCAGTATGGCAGACTTCTTTCTCCCAGCATCAAAAGGAGAAAAAGTATCTTTCCCAGTTTAAGAAGAGTAGATGAAGTAACTCATTCAAAAGGGCTGTTTTGAGTGACAAATATACAACTCTTGCCTCTAATACATTCACAGCCCCTTGGAAATACTTAACCACATGCAATATACAAAACCTACTTCAGAGGTTTGTGAGGTAAACACACTTCACACATTTCTAAACACTGGGGAAAAAAAAAAAAGGAAATGTATTTATTTTTCTTTAGCAGTAAGAATACACTGTAACACTATATACTTAAACATAAACCAGTTTCTCAGTACACAGTCTTCATTATGAGTCTTCACCCTGGGTTTGGTTTGGCAGCCTCCCCAATTATTACTTCACAGGTTTGAAGGCCAGAAGAAACCAGTATGACCATATAATCTGATTCCTTACATCACACAAGGTCAAAGAACTTTACCTAACAATTTGTGTATCAAGTCCATTAACCTAGCATTGAACTAAAGGACCATCTTTTAGGAAGCCATCCAATTGATTTAAAGACTCCCAAGGATAGGGAAAGCTTCACTTCCTCAGCAAATCATTCCAATGTGAGTTAGTCAGCAACATCGATTAAAGCAGGTACTTTAAAACATCTTTCAGATTATTTTTACCTCTGATAAAAATTAAAAGGAAATGCAAGGAGAAAAAAAGTGGCATTCTCTCAAACAAGCTAAACAAAGAGGTCCTTCTTGCAGGGGTATGACAGCAGCATTACAAATCCCGCTATCAGAGTTATTTATGTGTAGCAGCTGAGGAAAGCAATACAGATTTCTGGAAAGTGATACTAAGCAGGTCTGTTTAGAATACCGTCCTTTTATCATTTGGCTTTGTACCTTCCCCTTCCTTCTGCACCACTCTGAAATTTCAGAGGAGCTGTAAATCTACAGCCTTCCACCAGTCACTATTCCTCCTTTCCAAACTGCTTATTTCATTTCAGGAATAAAAAAACCAAAGCTCTAGCAATTTGGTCCTTTGCCAACTGCTAAATTAATAGCAACAATAACAGGGGCTTGTGAAACTCAGATCATTTATAGACTTTGTGAGAAAGAAAAGCCGATTTGGGGGGCCTAAAACTATATCCTGGATGGTAAATTGTATGCAAGCTTTCCACCCATAAATCAAATTTCTGGAGTTTTTTGAATCCCAACACATAACACACTGGGTTATGTGGCAGCCTGGTAAGCTCAGCTCAAGTGGCAGGCAGATGGCCTCTCATGTCAGGGGATCGTGCCTTAAACAAGGGACCCCGCTCGGAGGGAGCTGCTGCCCTGCTCTGCAGCCACCAGCCCCCAGATCACGCACCCAGACTTCACATGTGGCCACGCAAGGGGGGAGAGGCTGTGGCAGGAGGCAGAAATCAAACAAGTTAGTTTCACACCAACCCCATGTCACACGTTTGACAGGTCCGATAACTGCTGAGACACAAGCCACCCCTCCACCCAGGAGGTGAAGTGCTTACTTATGCTTTTAACAGAGACACTTGCTAGATCCAACACGGACGATAGCAGAGGAGCACTTTGGCTCTTCTAAGCTCTGCAGGAACATGCTATACAGTGCTTTTGATCTGGTTCTTGGCTATCTCAAACAAAAGCTAAACTCGCTTCACACCAGGAATGAGAGATGGACTTGAAGTTAAGATCCTTAAACTGAATTAAGACAGTAAGGGAGTTGTTCTGCTTTGCATATTTTAACACTGCCTAATGGAAGAGCAGGAATCACGCCAGGTCATTTCACTTAATTCTACCTTTGATTTAAGGAATGTACTTTTAGTCAACAGAACAAGGTTGTCTTGGAGTAACTTGGAGCCTCTTAAGCATGAAAGGCCAATCACCTGGTGGTACAGACACAGGCATTTTGCTCTACAAGAAGCAAACCCATGGCAAACATGGACACCTGCGTAGGGTGTACACTGCAAGGCCATGCATGCTGGAAGCCATCCCTGGAACTGCTCAAGCACTTTGCTGGAGTCTATATTAGCTATAGGCACTTCCCCTTCACATGAACTTGGGAGGTATCATGCATACCTCAAAATTCCTTCTCAGTGTGCATTACAAGTACACACATGCAAAAATAATTCTAGAAATCCACACTCTTAAGGTACTAAGAAGTTTGATATTATAATGTATTCCCTTCAGCAGTGTCCCCAACCCAAGATCCTTGGTGGCAGATACACAAGGGTTCTCAGGTGTCTAACACTTCTGCAGGCATCTAAACTACCATTAGGAACTTCAAAGCTTCTGCAGATCTAGCCTTACAATCACTCACTCAAAAGGAAGAAAAAAAAAAAAAAGAAAAAAAAAAGAAGTTGAAAGAGACTATAAAAATGGGTCTGGAATGAGTAATGAGTTCCCTGAAAGACTAAGATGTGAATAGTTTCTGGCTTTAAGAGAAAAGAAGTAGTGATCAGAACAGGGCCAGGGGAAAAAAAAGAGAACACTAAAGAAAAGGTAAAATGATATACTCCCTTAATAGCACAAATATGACATAATGGTTGAAACCCAAAGGCAGATGAGAAAAAAATAACATTACTTAGTAAGTCAGTAAACTCCACAGGTTAGTTACACAAGTTACCACTGACCATAAGCACAACATTAATCGAGCCCAACCTTGGGCAAATCACGCAACTCCAGAAGATGTTTCTGAATTAAGGTGCTAACAAGCCCAACAATGAAATCCGAAGTCAGCAGAAGCGAGCGTGACACACACGAAACTCTTAGTCTGTATCAGCTAAACCTACCGCACAACAACAGCCCAAAGTCAAAAGCCAAAAGAGGTGGTAGTGACTTACAGGTGGAGGAAGCGGACGCTGGAAGCAGCGGGTCCCAGGGACGGAATGGCGATCAGCTCGTTGTTGTTCAGTCGCCTGCAACACACAGAAATTAATTGTTGAAGCCACCAGCCTGTGAACAAGCCTGCGGGAGCAGGGGATGGCTGCAGCCCTCCTTACCCAACCCCCCCAACTCTCCAGGAACACCAACGTTTTGGCAGAGGCATCCATCTCAAGGGGTTTGTCTGGGTCTCTCCGACAGTCCCACCTTATCCTGCCAACCCTTTAATAAATGACAGCCACCATAACTAGTCCCACAGTATCTTCTTCACAAAGCAAGACTTTTTTCCTCTTCCACCCATTCCCGTAAATGAAGTCAGGTGCCACAGAGGAAGGTAGCGTGCCACAGCCCTCCATCAGCCTGAGTTTCCACAGTCAGCAGGGAGCCAAGCCTCAGATAGGAGACTTTGCACCCATGGCCATGACAAGGAACTTAACTCCCTCCCCGAGCAGTAGCCCCTCCATGCCAGGCCAGGATGTGGGGGCCCAGCGGGGTGCCATAGCAGAGGGCAATGGTGGCCTCAGGCCTCCTCTCCACACCAGGCCAAGCTCTGGAAATCCTGCAAATGGCAGCCCCACGAAGCCAGCGACACGCACGCAAACTGGCACTGGGCAAAGTAATGCCACCAAAAGCAAGTGACCTGCTCCAGGAAGCCCCCCGGGGCTAATGGCAATTGCAGACAGCCCCGCTGCTGAAAACACCAGTACAAAAATGTTCCCTTCAATGGCCTAATGTTTGAAGTGGTTTTCTGACTGAAAACAGATCCTTGCCATGTGACCAGCTCTTCCTTGGTTTAAAGAGCCCTTGTTTGTATGGTGAATTAGTCAATTAATTACTGTAACAGTCGCTTGTCTGGCGGCTTGAAAATTACCTAATTTCTTAGCCATCTTGCTCGCTCCCCCACCACCGCACGCTGAAGCAATTAAAGCCGAGTCCCTGCCAGGCCGGGCAGCACATGGCGGCTTCCCAAGACCCCCCCTCCACCTCCAGTTGGCTTGAGGCAGAGACCGGCTGGGTGTCTCTCCGCTGCCTGTCTTTAAACTGTTCCCCCTCTGCAGGGCTCTGCAAGAGGATCAATCCCAAAGCTCACAATTTGGGCGGGAGAAGCAGAGCATCCCGTAGCGGTCAGGGAGCGTGGCACAGCTGAGGCGTGCTAAGCCACGGGCATGAGTTGGGGCAATCCTAAATTACAGTGTTTGGGTTTTTTCTTTCTTTGCTTTATTTTTGGCAGGTGGGAGAGAGCGATCCATCCATCCCAGAACTTCCTTCTGACTCCTCTGAGAGGAGGCAAGATATTTGATTTCATGAGGAGTTTCAGGCACTGCTGGGATAAAAGCTTTCCTCAGTCTCAGCTCTGCCTCTGACATTATACCCGTACCTTAAAATGCAAGGGAAAAAAGAGCCAGATGCATTGCAATTCAGCAAGGAGCTCTACTTTGCAACTAAAAGCTCATTGTTGCTCATATTATAGCAAGGTCTTGAGCTTTCAAAGGTACAAAGCAAGCTGGAAAGAGCATTAAAACGCTTATATTTGTGCCTTGTTTTCATTAACATCCAACTGAGCACCTTTTTGAAAGGCACAGGAGAAGGAGAATCGGGCCCACCCTCCGCTAGCCTAGGTCAGCTCTGGTTAAGTGGTCCGACAGCAACCAGCATCTAACAGCTGGTGAAACCCTCCTCTGACGTAAGTGTGATTGTCATCTGTCAGCCCTCCTGTCAGGTCAGAAGTGGTTCTCCCACCTCATTTTCTCTCTTGGATCACAGGCACCAGTTGCTGATGCAGAGCAGACAGCCAAGCTCATCTTCCTCTTCCCCCATGTAAAGGAACAACAACAACAAAAAAAACCCAAAACACCTCCCCCCCTCAAAAAAAGGGCAAAAAAACCCCAAAATAAAACAGCCAGGCTCAACAAATTTAAGCTTTCAGTCTCCTTCCTCCTCCCCAGCCCTCATCTTTGACAACACGAACCTGCTGCCTCTGGATGCTAAGGCAGAGGAGGGGGCCACCCGTATAAAATATTTACGGTCCAGTTGCCAGGCTGGTGTCAAGCTGAAATGGAGCCTGCTCAAAAATAGCACAGGTCTCCAGAGCTTTCAGTGAAAGGCACTTTAGAAAATAAAAGGTGAGTTGTTCTGAGAGGAATTTTAGCACAGTTACTACTAGTTTGTTACAAATGAGCTCGGAAAGCCTGAGAGCCATGCAACCATCACTTTCATGGATCTCATGATCCGTATGACCCGAAGAAACCCCAGAAAGGAGCACAGGGCCTTATTCCCACAGCAGCACCCTCCACCCACCCTTTCAACGAAGGTATGAGAATGGGAAGACCCGGGGGGGGGGGCCACCAAAGGGGATGAGAGAAGGTATAGGTGTCCTGAAGGAAAGTAATGTCCCACTCCAGCTCCTGCCACCTGAGCCTCCATCAGCACAAAGCTACTTATTTCAGAGGCATCACAGGGTTTCATATCACTGAGACACGGAACTTCATCCCACATAAACTTTTAAGAAAAAGCTTCTCAAACAAAAAAACCCCAAACACAACTGCATAAACCCAGGGAAAGGGAAAACTGTAGGGTAAATGCAACTATATTAAAGTCTCAGTAAAGCAAAACAGAGCATCCAAGATAAACTATGAAGTTTAAATCTTTTGGTTTGCAGACATTTTCTTAAAAATCGAGGGAAAACAAAAGGTTTTCAAAATATATCGCATTAATTATTCACATACAGAGACACACAGAGCTTTGAGCCTCATCTGTAATGCTCAGGAACCACAGGCACCGTGTTTGAAGCATCATGGGAGGTTTCAGGTCTTATCAATGCATCTATTATTTGGGGCAATTTCTTTCCCTGAGGGTGACTTGGTTTGCCCAGCGCAGCGCGCACAGCAAAACACTGACTTGCTCTCAAGACATGCCACAGCATGATGCTTATTTCATGAATGTTTGTAAAGTGCTTAAAAAAAGCCCTCAGAAAGGAGATGCTCTGGCAGTACAGATGTGGTTCTCTTTGTGAAATGCAGTTTATTTCAGTGGTCTGTGGTTTAGCTGTTATTCAAAAGCAACCAAGATTGGTAGATAGGGCTTTTAATAGAGCTTCTCCCTCACACTTTACAGAGCTGCCTTCCAGGCTCTGCTCCAGACCTCTGCCTCCTTCCAGTCTCCCATTTCTGACTGCTCCCTTTCCCTCCTAGGCACTCCTCTGCTCTCTCCCTCTTCCCTAACCCTGCCTTTCTGACACAGCAAGCAGCTCTTATCTGCACCATTACTTTGCGGGCTGTATTACTTACCTCCCCCGAACCTTGACATCTTTTTTTAGCAGCTGAGTGTTCAGTGCAGGTCTTGTCCTGCTCTTGAAGCCTGCAGCACTTTGCACAAGGGATGTCCCTAGCTAAGGGATCAGAAGCCATACGTGCATTTCCCAGCCCCACGCTCCCTGAAGTCACATGCCTTCAGGCACTTCCACAAGTAAAAGCTATTGCTAAGCCACAATCATGTTAGGATAATTCTAAAATCTCATGGGATCAGGGCTGCAATTCTCTTTAAGCTCAGAGTAATTTAAGGCTTTCCACAGTTTAAAGAAAAGTTGAGAAGACAGATCCTATAGGCAGCATTTTGCTGACCTGCATCGCTTTTCTCTCCCCTCCCTGACTGCTCTCTAGGATGATCATGAACTGATTTCAGAGCACAGCAGTCACTCCTGATGCATATTCCTCACTTAATCATGATCCCTAGCAAGTCCCTACTATCAGGGTAAGCAGGGGAGCCAGGAGCAATCAGGCCAGGGGAGAGATGTTACGTTAATCCCCATGGTCCAATCCTGCAGGCATCAGTCAGGCAGAACTCCCACTGTAGCAAACCCTTCTGCCTATTTAAGAATCACAGGATCTGGTCCCTCCACGAGCCCCAAAGCCAACACTTAATGAAAACAGACGGAGGACAAGAGAAAATGCACTATATACACAGAGCACAGTATTGTTCTGAAAGGAAATGTTTTTTCAGTTTCCCATGAGGCATCAGTAGCTCTTCAAACACAGCCCAAACCTCAAGTATGCCAGCGATTCAACATTCAAACACAAGCTCATTACCTCAACCCACCGCTTGCAATTTTAGTCACTTTCGTTTTTCAAACCCCAAAATCAGAGCTCCAGGAATCCCTGTGAATAGCTGACAAGCACAGCTCCTCTGCGAGCATAACTGCTGTGCACTTTCACTGATCAGGAGCTAGGAAATCCTGAAATTTCCCCAACACAGTTTCTTTTACCAGCAAGGGGGGGGGTCTGGCACAGCCACTCAGACCTTCACCAGCTCCTTTCTCTTCCCCCATCAAAGCAGAAGACAGCTTTGCTGTTTTAGCCTCTCCTAGCAGACTTCAAACAGAATTTGTCCTGGTTCCAAAAGGAGCACAAATGTCTGAGAGAGGAGGAGACACAGTTAAGTGCTTTGTTATCCACTACACTACACCTTTGTTTCCTGGGAGATTTGAGTTAGGTTGGCATCAGGTATCATGATCCAGGCTGTTCTGCCTTGCTTCAGGGTTATCCTTTCAGCAGGGAGCTTTGTGTGTATGTTCAGGTGTGTTAGCTGAGCTGCTCCCTTGGAGCATTGCACAAGACCAAGGGAGGTGATTTCCAGTAACAAGCTATGCCGTTTTAATTGGGATGTTGTGTTCTGCTAATTGATTAGTTTACAAAACCAGCATAGGTACAACAATATGGAGAAAAAAAGCCTCTACACCAAGTCAGATCTGCTCATTCAAGTTAGCTAAAGGAAGGTACAGTCTTAGGAAACCATATACAGTTTCCTCCTGGCCCACAAGCTGCCCTGGCAAAATACAATTAAAACCTTTGAAAGAATACTTACACTTCCTGCAGGTTCGACAGCTCTGCAAAGGCAGAAGGATCAATCTCCGTCAACTTGTTGTAGCTCAGGTTTCTGTTAAAATAAAAGACAGGGGGATCAGCATACTGCAGTTACCATGCTCAGCAAAACACAGTCATCTCTATTATTCTGGATTGCACTGGGAGGATTGTTTGTTTGGGGTTTTTTTCTGTTTTGTTTTCTTAAACAAAAAAATACTTAAACATAGCAGTGCAGCATTTTTCTGCTGAATACATGAGTGACTGAGTTTAGTTCCATGATCAAAATGTTACCTTCCTCTCCCTAAGCTTTTTCCTCTTTTGCGTTAGTGTGGTTTTAATTTGCCTTTATATTACACAATTACATTTATTATTCTTCTATTGGTTATTCACAACCGCAAAACTAATCACAGATGAATAGGATATTTCCTGACTAATTTAAGTCTGAACTGAAACAATCAACAAACCTTCTAAATATTTTATAGCTACATTCACATGGAGTACTTTTATATATCACTGGGCATTACATACAAAATATACACACACAGGTATGTACGCATAGTAAGCGTGAACATAAAATATATTCTACATTTTACAAGATGATATTATTAGTACATCACTAAATTATTTTTTTTAATCAGTAATTACAGCTTTCAGCCAGTCACATAGCAATACACACTTTGGTCTTCAACAAACCCAACCAACGCTTTCCAACTACCCCACAGTCCAAATCTAGATCGTATTCTAGCACTTCACTGACAGATGGCGAATAGGTTGTGCGGCGTTATCCAACAACAGCCTGGTGGGAGAGCAGACCTGTCTCGCAGGACATCCCTGCTCGGAAATACATCCAGAGCTCAATGCGCTTCTGGAAGGAATGCACTATGAGGATTGCTATGGACAGCGAACAGACAAAATAATGCAAATAAAGCACCAACTCCAAAAACCACAAGCAAGAGCTTTGCCGTGCTCTGCTGTAGCATCGTACGGTGCGACAGCAACATCATCTCTCCAAGATATGCACTATCAGCACGCCACACACAACAGGTCAAACCTGCAGCTAGGGACTTACCGGAGAGCACAGATCAATTAAGACCAAGTGACTAATGATGTGGAAATTAACAAATGGCCTAATTAACATGATGTATGCAGTGTTGGCATGTTCCTGTGAGTATGTAACCTAAAGAGGGAGGAGGCAAATTGATGGGTGGTACCAGAAAAGCCACCACAGTAAGTTGTAAGGAAATTGTGAGGGGGACCTACTTTAATTTTACCCCGCTCTAGGATATTATCCTGGGTAAAATTCAACCCTCCTGTCTCCTCCGCAGGGAGGTTACACCCTCTTACTGCATCTCTGAATGTGACCCAAAAGATTCATGGCCTGATTTTAGATAAGCCCTCAAACTTACAGCTGCTTATTCAAACCAGTAAGCCAGTCTAACTAGAAAACTGGCCAGTCTTCCCTATTTTGTGTATTTTCTTTGTTTTAAAGCTGTGCCCACAGAAACCAAGCAGGTAAATAGGACCTAAATCACCAAGGCACCTAGCTCAACTTTTACTAACGCTACGTGGCCCAGGAGCTGAGGGACACAAAAAAGGACAGCTGTCAGAAGGGCACAGACAGAGACCTCCTGTTTGAACGGCTCGTGCTAACCCACTGCACTTTGCGGCAACGCAAAGAGAAAACTAGGCCTACGGCAACACTTACAAACATCGAGACTTGAAGGACTACAAAGCTTACCAACTTTGCATGATTAGCGGGAAACGATAAACACCTCTTTCAAGATAAAAAGCAGTTATTGATCACCTGCCCTTCTATAATGCATTTATGGGAAGTCCTCAAAGTGTTCCCCTGCACACAGGAACCATTTGATAGTTCACACACACACCATTCCCCATCGCTTCAGAGCGGCCAGCTCTGAAGATGGCTCCTTGCATCTTGCCTGAAGTGTTCTATTTTTTGCCAATACCTGCTGTGAAAGACGACTCTACAAATCAACAGCATAAGCTGGCTCTTAACAGAATCTAGACCTTTAAGCTACACAGGAGTGTAAAACCTAACCAAGCATCTAGTTCTAAAATATGCTGTCCTGTAACCCCCTCCTGTCTTTTAAAACACTCAAGAGACCTTTAAATCAATACCAGCCTACAGCAGATATCCATTTCACTATGAACTCAAAGGCATTTATCTAAATAAAAGTCAAACTGCAGTTTAAACTCAGAGTGCATTTGAAAGCCAAGTCCATATTCATAGCACAATTACGAATTAAAGTGCAATTTGCCCACAGATTACATTACTACTATTTTTTTTTTTTTTAAACCACATAGCAAAATCAGGTTGGAGCTTGTCCCTGCCTGATGCACAGGCAAAATGAGAAAATACAACAGGTAATGTCCTATAGGCTCAACACAATAAAGATAAAGCTGACACAGAAATAGTAGTGACAAATTGTAAGGGGGGAAAATACAACCACGGTCATGACCGTGCATGAATCCATCTGTTTTAATGTATTTCTATGCCTTCTATTGCTGCAAATCTTTGCATTTCTTAAGGTAACGTATCTATCCTCAAAACATTCCTCTGCAATAGGCGAAGAGGCTATTTATGAACCAAGTCCTGAGAATCACAGGCACCAAACTGATCATCCCTACACTTGTCAAAGGGACCAGATCCCTGGCTTAGTCAATGCTCAAACACTGAATGATGCTGATGTGAACTTCAGAAGTTGACAAGTGAAAAAACAAAGGTCTTTGCAAATTAAAGGATTTCATGGCCATGCTTTAACATCATCCAAAGTGACTTTCTGATTATAGTTGCTGCCGTTTGAGAAGTCTGAACATTAGAGTCATTGCACAAGTAGCTGGCTCTTCAGGTATTTTGCCTACTCTGACAACAGAAAAGACCTTCCAATGGTCGCAGCAGAAACACTGGTGAACTCCCCCTTCTTGTATGCCAAAGCCTTCAGTCCTCCCCATGCTAGTCATCACTCTGACAGCCATCTATCCTCACCAAATGCACAATACACTGTTCAAACGTCAGTGGGGAAATGAAAGCTAGAAATACAAGGTCAGTGTAAAATAAACAGGAGACTTGAAATTAAATAGATACACCAAAATAAACAGTTTACTCAATTTCTGAGACTAGCTGTACTTTAACTTACATTAAAATGCCCTGGAATTTCTAGCCTGAAGCATTAGCAGTCAAAGGATGTGTTTCCCAGAACTAAGATCCCCTCACTAGACAGTATTTGGCATGCTAGTCACAGCATGCAAATGGGAGAAAAAGAATTAACGTGCTCCAATAGATAGATCATTGGGACTGGGAGTCAGGAAACCTCTGTCTATTCCCGGCTCTCTTAATCTCCTGCTGGGTGACCGGGTCATGTCACATTACCTCTCCAGAGCTTTTGTTTCCACAGCCACCCTTTGTCTGTCTTGTCTATTTAGACTGTAAATAAAATTGAGGTAGGTATTGTCTCGGTTTGCCCAATGCTGATGAAATGAGGCCTCAATCTTGGTTGGGCTCCAGTAATGCAAATAAAGGGAACTCAAAACTTGAGGTCACGGGTGTATATGACGTTCCCCACCACTAAGCACAGGTCCCAAATGTATGGCAGTGCACAAAGCACTGCAGGGGCTGTAACGTCCCCACCAGCTCAACCTCTCCAAGAGCAGACCAGCAATGCAGGTTGGTTGAAGATGCTAAGCTTAGGGGCACAGCTGTCCCATTGTGGAAAACTGTCATGTTTCTGCTCTCCCATGGCACAAAACATGTTCCTTCAAGGAGCCCCTTGGTCTGACGCCACAAGGTACTGCAATGGCTCACTGAGCAAACGTTTCTGCCATCCATCAGTATTCTAAAATGTCATATTCAAGGAAGCAGAGTCCTCAAAACCCAAAGCCAAACCCCTGTCCTCTCCCAGATCAGCACTCCCCTAAACCATCTGACCTATCTCAGCTGCTGGGCATCTCTTCAAAGTGGCAGTTTATAAAGCATCATCTTCAGTAGTTTATGCCAGTCCCCAGAGACCGTGTCTTTGGCATGCGGTCAGCCCCTTTCCTGGCATCTGCATCTACCTATGGGGTTAACCAAGCCTAAGCATGGGCAGACCCACGCAGAAAGTGGACAGCCCCATGTCCTGCTTGCTTCTCTGCATGGGTACATGTTTCTGATGAATTACTCAGGGGAGGATATTTTGATCCTTCCAAGGCAACTGTGGAAAGAAAACAGCATTCAGACAAGCAACGTAAATCCTGGACAAGAGCCTGGGCTGTAAGTTCAGGGAAGCATCCTACAAAGGTCAGAAGCTTCTACAGATGGCAGAGAAGACAGAGCACAGCCACCAACCTCAGTGGCCCCTAATGTTCAGATTGGTTTTCGTTGTTGAATAGAAGCTGATCTGAAGTTTGTAGGGTTTTTTAAACTTTATTTTAACTCAATGGCATGAGAAGTGCTCTGCACATTATTTATCCTTCACATATTTCAAGTCTTCCTTGTATTAGCTAATCCCAACAATGTAGGGTTTCCCCCCCTCCGTCACCAAAATGCCCCTGATGGGGAACCGGGAGCCTGTTAAATCAATATGAGAAAGGCCCTGTTCTGTCTATTCATCCATTCCCATCTCTAAATAAGAAAGCAGTGTTTGCCTTCAGTTAGCATTGTGAAAATGGCACTGTGGATCACTGAACACTGCAGAGGTTGAAAGAAAAGCCTTGTTAAATAACCAGGTACATAGCCTGCCTTGAAACCACCTCCCGAAAGTAATAATGCTGTCACATAAAGAGCCCTGCTTGCCAGCAAGGAGGGATCAGTCAGCTCTTTGAACCATGAGATGCTAATCCTGCCTCCTTGGGCAAGGTACAGGGTAGACTGGGAGTTCACGTAGAAGTTTTGGCTCTGCTTTAGGAACTTGACCAGCATGGAGAAAAAACGTCTCTTTTGAAAACAGAGGTGCCTGGCAGGCTCACCAGACAAAGGAAGAGATACATATGTGGCTCCTGGTCTCTGCTCACCGTGATGATGGCAGCTGAATTCTGTTCAGTGAGGTGAAGGTTTTCAACCCTTACGTCAAAACCATTTATCTGTCAGTGTGGAAGATTGTCAAAAGTGTTTCTGCACCTTTTGATGACAGTCATTGGAGAAAGGGAGGATGGCTCAAAGTTCTGCCACTGCCAACTGTGGCTTTCATTAAACACTTTGTCAACCATTGTCATAACACAACTTTTCATTGCTCTTGCACAAAAGGGAGCTGAGGGCCCTGAACAATCGAGCCCTGCAATAGAAATTCCTCCGGCTAATCTGTCGAAAGATAGCTGTCTCATCTGCAGCTTACTGAATAGGCACCATCCTCTTCCCACATGTTTGTAGATGGCTTTACAGCACTGGAATGGAGGCCCCATGCACACTTGATTGGGTATGAAAAGCATGGCCACAGCTGAATTAACTTGGGGATGGGGGCCAGGGGAACAAGAGAGGGAACACATTGCCCATGCTAAAAGTACACAGCTGTGCAGGGAAGAAAGCATACTCAAATTTCTCTTTTAAACAAGCTTGTGAGCTCGCAGAGAGATGGCAGAGCCCTCATAAGCAGTGACATGTGAGGTTTAACGCTGAAGCACAAAGCGATCAAAGAGATTGCAAAGATTCGGGTGATTGTATAGACTGTAAGGACAGAAAGAAGCAGCTTTAGTCCATTTTTTTCTTCTTGTGCACAGGACAAGTCCAAAATCTATTCCCATAAGGCAAGAGCAGCCAAAAAGCTCCTGCAGTGAGTGCCAGCTACCCACAGCTGCACAGCAACACCTTCCCTTAAATGGGATTTTTTCAGTTCCCCCTAAAGCAAATGGCCACTAAATGGAGTTGCATAAGCCACCACAGCAATGAGAGTCAGAAGGAGCTTTCACAGACTAGACATGCAGTCCTTATTTACCTTCTGGAAGATTTCTTGCAGATTCCTTTGAATTGGCTCATGCACTGCCAGAAGCCAAAGCCTGGACTTGGGAAAAATCGCTCACCCAACCCACCACAGCCATTCCTGGGTTTCCTTTGAATCCACCTGCTAAACTGATAGAAAACTACAGATTCTTATACCCCTGAGCTCCCTCATCACCCTCCCAAGGTCAGCGTGAACAGGCCTACAGTCAGGAAGGACAAAGAACAGAAATACATCTTTTCTGAAGAAAAAACTGAAAGGCTCTGTACCCATGCTATGGCTTACGGTTCAGCCAGCCTCAAGCGTGAGCTCCTACGCTGCTAAGCAATACTCAGACTGACTGGGCTGTGCAGCCTCTGGGATGCTCACCTTCCTGGGACACCCATGGCTGCAACAAGCCGAGCCCCTCATGATTTCTTTTACAGCGTACCCCGGGGAGCTCTGCCTGCCCGCGCAAAGCACCCAGCTTACAGGAGAAGAGAACATTGCTGTGGCACAGAAGCGTCCCACACCATGTTCAGCGGGAGTTACCTCCTAGAAGAAGTAAGAGCAGCAAAACACAAGGCACCAGAGAGGTGAGCGTCCCAGCTTGCTGCTGTAAGCGCCGTGGAGAGAAGAAGGGGACTCTGCAGGACACGGAAAGGACAAGCAGCACCCACGTGGGTGAAGCTGTGCCCCATCACCAAGAGGTCCCATTAGCGGCTAAGCGAATGTGCTCACTCAGGCTTCACTTATGCCCCAGCTCAAATTAGCAGCAGCAGCATATTAGCTTAGGTTAATAGCCTGCTCATATAAGGGGCTTTATGTGCAGAAGGGAGTCAACTTAAGGGCAACCCTCAAACCATAATATGAGTTAATTTGACAGTGAAGACAAACTTTGAGAGGGCATCCAGACACCAAGAAAACTGCACCATGAATCACTCTCAGTCCTGACCAACAATACTGTCTAAAGGAAATTCCTGTAGCATGATCACCAAAGAATCAATACCACATCGATTCCAGCAGATGCGTGCAGTCATTACTGCAAAGCATACTAATTAAAACCACATCACCGAGAAGCATTGTGCCGGACTACAATTTAATTTAGCATGTGGTTGATACGGTTAAAGGAATCAGGGAATTATCTTATCTTCAAGTAACTTTCAGGGACACATTTTCAGCCCTGGCCCTTCCTCCTCCTCTGCCCTCACAACTGTTTCCGCTCACAAGCGCACAGACCACACATCTAGCACGTAAGGACACGGGCGTGCACAAGCCTGGTGAGCAACCACCAGAGCTGGTCTGCTCGCACGAGGCTGCAGATGTAAATATCTCTATCATTGTTCCATGCAACCATGCTCTTGGTGGCTGAGGAAGGGCAGAGAAGTCCTTTGCAGGAGCTCTGGGTAACACTGTGGTGCTGCTAGGGCTTCTACGTCTGCAACAAGGAACTTACAGGCTTATTTGTCTCTCTAAAAAGGGCAGTGTCAGGTTATTTTAGGCCCTGTTCAGTTTACACAAATGTGTTTTGACAAAACCTAGGATCCCATTTCCTCCTATTTTAATAACCTTAGCAAAACTAAAGTGGAGATCTTTTCTGCTTTTTTATTTTGCTTGGAAGACCATCTTCTCCAAACACTCCAGATGTTTTGTTTTTTAAAGAAAGATTAGCTTCAGCTTAATCTATATAATCACACATACAAATACACCACAATAATTGTGCACAGCACTTGGGTAACTCAGATGCTTACAGACCTCTTGCTATGCCTCTGCAGCATCAGGACAGACATGAGGATGCTCATTTAACCAAGGTTTGATCTCGGTCTGCTCAATAGGAGTTTTCTCAGTATTACAACTGTTGCACGTTCAAAAAATGTTAAGTGAGATTTCAAGAAGCAATGTGAAAGTCATCCAATAGCCTCAGTGGCAGAGAGAGGACCGAGAGCCCTTGTCTCTGCAGAGTGCTCGTGAACCAACAAAAGATAGCAGGACAAAGCAAGCACAAATGACAAAGCATTTGATGCTTTCTCCGCCTCTGAAAAAAAATACTAGCAACAGCCACATGGCCCGCAGTTACTGAGCATACAAACCCTTCCATTAGGATTGCATGTTCCTCTGCTCTTAAGAGGACAGCCCAGTCAAAGGCAGTATTGTACGCAGGGAACAGGGGATGCTGCAAGGCTTAGAGCAGGCGGCATTTAATTGCAGCAATTTTTCACTTTATTTGCTGCTTCTATTAAGCTGCAGTGCCTGAAGGAGGCTGATCCTCTCCAAAACACACAGAGCCATTAGCAGCAAGGACTGCCTCAAAGCAAAAACACATTTCAAAAGGGCGCACAGACATCTAAATAAAAATAACTGTATTAAACATAAATCAATCCTGGTTTGCCACCTGTGACAGGTAAGAAGTTGAAAGGAAAAGCAGGATGTGTAAGGGGTTTTTTAACCCACAAATAAAACTCCACCCTTTATCTGCCCAGACACCCATAACAGGGTTTGTTCTGGGTTTACTGCTTTAATTAAAGCGCTACCTACTGTCATGAGAAAAACATACCTGAAAACCAAAACACTCTGCAAGTTGTTTGCTCCACTGTGTAAGAGCAAACTCACCTTTTTCTAATTTGATGGCAAATTTCTCTCTCAGCAATTCTGCCTCCACAAGGTAAAGCACACTGTCTTCAACAGCTGAAGCAAGGGCTGGAGGACATGCTCATAAACAAAACACTTGTGAAACAAATTGCTCCTGCTTCCATCACCACTGTGTTTCTTCAGTAAATCAATAAAGGCCATGACTTCTTTACTAACATTTTCAATTAAGGTTCCCCACTGTGTATTCAACATACTCAACCAATTTATTGAGGATTAACAATTATATAATTTACTATACATGTCTACCTTAGAACAACTGCTAAGCCTCCATTAACGGATAAAACAGGAGCTACATTGATCAATCAGCATTAAGTGCTATTTACGGTTTCAAAAATTGCTACTTCTGCAAAGCAAATATTTTCATCTGAAAGTTGTGCAATTTTTCACAACTACTCACAGCAGATAAACCATGTTAAACCTTTGGCTTTTTCAGATGCTTGGAAAGACCCACAGCAATACGTTCAACTGCTGGCAAACTAACCCTCCCACCGCATGACTCTGCAAAATCCAGCTGTGGGTTACAGGTCGAGCACAGATGGAAAATAGAGATAATTCAGAAACTCCCCGAACACTGTTCAGAAGTTTCCACAGTTTAAGAAAACATCCAAGGTCAACAATCATTCAATAATGTCCAATAACCCATATTTTAAGACACATTTGCTTCTAAAACACAGAAGTGTAGCGTGCTCTACTCTCTTTGGAGATGCAAGTGGTTTCAATCATGTCCGCAAGCATTTCTGTAAATTCAGTAAATACATCACCAGGTACAGCTCTCGTGGAGCTGCTGACCAGCAGCACCATGTTTGCATACACTGCACGCCGGGAAGGGAGAGCCCCAAATCCCAATGCTGAGGTTTCGGCACACATCCGGCATCGCCCCTTTGCAGAGCTGATGGCAAGCAGGGCTCGGCCATGCCCGGTCCGGCAGCAGCACAGGGCACAGCACCCCTGGCCATGCCGGAGCAGAGCCCGGTCAATCATTAACGGCTGGGAGAGGGCAGGCAACCCCCTCCCGACGTGTTTGCTCGGCGCTTCACTCCCTCATGGTTCTTCTTATTAATAGTTAATCAGGAAGGACTGATCTCCCCCCAAAAAACACGCTCACTTGGAAGCAGGACAGAGGAATATTTGTGTGCTGGTTAAAACTAGTCAGGCAGAGAGTCATGGGAAAAGAAAAACAGCACGCAGACTTCTCCTGCAGCTTGAACATGGGGGCTCAGCAGCTTGCTCTTGCCTCTCTTGCACTTGATGTTGGTTTTTAATAGCGGAGAGGGACTGCATCACCTCCTGCCCTCATACAGCAGAACAGTGCAAAAGCAGTGAGGCATTTCCCAGAAAGAACCGCTGTTCTCCCCCGCTCCATCGACCCGGGCTGCCCACGCCACATCACTGTTTCACTGGTGGCTGCTCCTCCTCAACCACCCAGTGCATCTGCTGTGCCATCATCTAAGAAACAGATCTGCTGAGATTTTGACTTGAAGCTCTGTCTCACTAGATGTGCTGCAAAGTTTAACAGCGAACTGAGCAGAGCCGAAGCAACCAACTCAGCTGTACCCATCAGGACAGAGGCAGTGGTCATCCCTCTGGCTCTGCTCCCCTCTTCCCACCTCGTGGCAATAACTGCAGTCTCACAAAACACCATGACAGCTTTACAGCTTTCTACTGTGGAAATAAACCCTGTTCTGATCCTAACAGCAAGGCTGAGTGGAACTACAACACTGGACTCCTTGCTATGCCCACCATAAACTTACTCAGTTTAAAAATCCACCCGAACAAGGACATTCCCTGCACTTTTCAATGCCATGGACTGAAATGAAGAGGTTGGCCAAATCCAGAGATCTTGTGTGTGGAAAGGAATGATGTATATAACCTCAAAGCATCAGCTAAAGGACTAGTTACACATGGGGCAGTCGGTGGCTGGCAGCGCTGCACATTGCCGGGCCAGCTCTAATCCCCTGGAGGTGTGAAAAACACATGGCAGACAGCTCTCCATTTTCAGTTCAAAAATGGATCTTCTTTGTAATTAAGAAAAGCATTAAGGGCAAAACATGCACATTTTAAGCTAAAAAAACCAAACAAACAAAAAAACAACACAACACCAAAAAAACTAAGCTGGCCATCCTGGCTGGAGGTGTGTGGTTTACACAGGCATCCACCCTCTCTTGAGTAATCAATATCCAATCATAATGCACTTTCATTCCAAGCACTTTTGTATTGCCAATAAAGCAGTGAGCAATTTAATGGATTTCTAACCCCAAATTGGAAGCTGTACTGCATCCAACTGACTCAATTTGTTCAGTCTTAGAGGAAGTCCTGGAACAAAATGCTAGAAATAAAACCACATGCACTGATAATATTACAGAAATAGATACACCAAGAAGCAAATGTTCTGTCCCTTTATTTTATCTGACCTCCAACCTGGTTTAATTGACCTTCGAGATGGAAAGGCTGCATTTAAAGGCAACCATTTCCACCTAGATCACGAGAAATAAAATATATATAACGCGCTTGCTGCAAAACAAGGCAAATAAATCTACCATGAATCTACCTTTCACTTGAAAATGAAAAGCCAGTAGAGACTTTCAAGTAAATTTACTTTGTATTTTAGGTCCTAAGCAGAGCTGCTTTCCTCGATAAACTTCTCTTCACACAGCCTGAAAGCAGAGATAGGTTCCTCTACCCTTGCCTTATCACAAACTATAGCACCTGATGTCAGACAGCTGTATTATCTATCACCTTTGGCTAGCAAGAGGCTGAAGCAGATCAGAGGCAATGATGTGATCCAAGTTTCCAAGCGGTGGTCCACAGCATACCTACTGCTGGCAAATACCATTTGACAGGGCTAACGTTCCTTACATTGTAAGTGACCACTAATTACAGTAAGTATGACCTAGAATAATGTCATTCCTCCAGAAGATGCTCTGTATTTTATGTGTTCTAGAAAGCTGCACTCCCACCTGGATGTTAAGACCAGGGCCATCTATCAGAACAGGCATTCATACATTTTTGGCACAACCCCTGTAGTGGTGTTTACCACTGGGACAGCAGCAGGACATCGACACCGATTTCAAAGCAGATGAAGCTGGTGCTCATGTCTCTGCCCAAAGAACGCCACAAAGCAGGCAAGGAGATGGTTAAATCTACTGCTGCTTTCCATTACATGCCAGTCTTTGCATCCTTACATACAGCAAAATGTCATACATAAGCACATATCCTGGCTTAAATAACTTGCACCTGTACGTGACTTTCACTACGTCAATGTACAGATGCAGATGGAGCTGCAAACACAAACATGTACACATCTATATATGCATGAGGCAATACATCTGTAGCAATGTACACATGCAGAAAGGCTGTATCAGGAGAGTTTAGGACAACTGTACAGCTTATGACTGAGTTGTGAAGAGTAGTAAAAAATCTTTATTATACTCTGCCCCAACATATAATGCCACATCTTTTACAGAAGCACTATTTTTAAGAACGTTTGAGAGCTTTACAGTTTTTATTGGTGCTATTTTTCAACTTCTTCCACTTACAGCCAGACTTCTTTATTAGTGCAATTCACACTGCAGAAAGACTCAGAAAAAGGACAAGTTTAGCCAATAAAGTTTTAGAAAGTTCTTCAAATGAGCTTGCTCTTCTGAAGTCTGGTATCTCAGAACTTCCCAGGATTAAGACAACCCCTGTTTCCAGTGGCTGCAGCTTTTTGCTCTTCAGGTCTCTAAGCTGTCAGGAGTCCTGGGGAGCTGTGGGCAAAGCAAAGGTGCAGCAGCCAGTTAATGAGCCCACGCTTGCTCCGGCTCTCCGCACTCCTGGTTGGGGTTCTTGCGCTAAGCTCAAGCCCTGCATTAGCATCAGTCAGGCGCCAAAGCTGAGCACACGTGTCGCCTTCAGATCAGGAAGGTATTTTTTAATCTACTTCAAAGGGCTATGATGTACTTTGCTGGATGGATGCCTTGATTTATTATTCGATGAACTCCCTTGGATTTGTGCAATTTCTCAACTAAAAGCATCACAGCTAATTCAAAGGGAGGGCAGATGTTAAGGTTGAATCAAGGAACAAGCTTTCTATTCTATAGATTTTTATCCCTTCCATGTTGTAGAGGGCTAGAGGGATGGGAAGGGGAACAGTCTCCTATTCTTTTGCTACAGGAAGCAAGCAAGGACCCAATCTCTTGCAAAACTGCTGGACTCATAAGGTATTTGGTGAAGCTCATTTCATCTTCTTTTAACTATTATTACTGGAATCATACTGCTTCATTTGGCATTTGAGATAAGGGGGTTTTTTTATATGACTATCTTAGTTTCTGCCCACCAGAAGGTGCCAGTGGCGGCTCCAATCCCAGCTTCAAGCACAGGGAACCCCTTCATCTGAACAAAGGCTGCATCCAACAACAATTCTGCAGGGAGACATTAAAAGGTAGACAGACCCTTCCCCTCCTTGCTTTGAGCCCATCTCACTCAGGCATAACACAAAGTAGATGCCATGTTAAAACTGCTTGATGGCCTCTGAAAAAATAAAGTCCCATAATGAAACTCCACGTGGGTGGCCGCCTGGCTACATTGAAAATAGAAAAGCTAACACTACAATTAGGCCAAGAACAGAAATACCCTTTCACTCTTCCAAGTGGTCCTTGCAAGCCCAGGCACCGTGCCAAGGAGCTCACCATTCACTTGCACTGCACCTCTCACGGGGCAAAAGGCACATTGGCTTTGCACCAATGCTTTGCGCTCCAAAAAGCAATTATTTGAAAAACCTGAACGCAGAAGGCACTCCCGAGGTTTGTTATTGCATGGGGAGGGCCACAGGTGTGCTCACCGCTTGGAGAATTCAAACCTTGTCCTTTGGAGAGTAAATAAATTAGTCTCTATGAAGAGAATAAGGAGAAGAAATATCACCATTTCATGGTAATCAGAAAGACACAGTTCATACGGTTTGTGGAAAGCATTGCTCTAAACACAGACGGCAATGGAAGAGTAGTGCAGCACTTCACACGCAAAAGATGAAGAAATCCTGAGATGAACCATGATGGAGAACCCAAGGCACCCCACAAGCGGTGTCAAGGGACAGATGACAACAAAGGACATGTCCAAGGAGACTGGAGGGTAACAGCACACCACGTGGTTGAACAAAACAAAACAAAAAAAAAAACAAAACACAGAAAAGAAACGCAAGTGAGCTCACTATCATATTTGTGAAGCCATCAAGAGGAGACCCTGCTTCTCCTCCAGGCAGGTGACAGCCTGGCTGTTAACTGCACTTTTCTCACTCCTTCCTGAAACCAGGCATCGTCAGAAGCAGAACTATGGGCTAGACAGGCCACCGACTCGTGGCCATGCAGGAGCATGTGCTAATGTAGACTCTGTATTCCAAGCCTGGCTCAGCTACAGCAACGCCACATCAAAAAAACACATTTTCCTCAATTTGTCACAGCAAGTGAGGTATGAAATAAAAAACTTTCTGAATCTTCCAAACACACAGGCTCCCCCCCCGCAAGCCTTTTTCAAACCACTGAAAATTGTGTAAAAATAAATTGTAGTGCATTTTACAGAGGGAAAATAACTCTATTGCAACTGGAAACATATAATACAGCTTTTCTCTAACAAAACCTACAGGAAGTGGTTCTGCAAAAGTTAACTAAGTGATACTGAACTTTCTCCAGAGTGTTGTATAGGAAATAACACTGCAGAAACAACTGCCTGATTTAACCTTTTGTCCAGACTACGCTACAAAGCCATACTACAGAGGTATCTGGCTGATGTTAACAATCCTCTGGAGTATCCTCTAGAACTGCAGCACAGAAAGCAGGTTCTCACACGTGCTCAGCAAAACACCCTTGCCACGGCTCAAAGCCGAGGCAGCCAACTGCTGATGGAAAACAGAATCTTACAATTTTCCCTTTCTATGGCCAGCAGTTGGTTTTTATTTTGTTTTTTAAAGATGTGAAGAAGTAACGGCTGTCCTGCGGTACAAAAAGCAGAGCAGATGCACGCATCCCCTGCCAGACCTGTGCCAGATTAGCAGTGCAGACACACCAAGGTGTCCCATCTCTCTGCACTGTCAGACCTGTTTGTTAGAGACCTCATAACGTGATACCATAGTATTTCTGGGTGAAACTCCCTTTAGCATCACATTTCTCAGCTCCACCACTCTTTCAGAGCTTCTCCTCCTTAACCACCACCTCCACCATCCCAGGAGGGGCTTGCTTCACGCAACAGCGAGCACCAGTGAAGGATCTTTTACTCCCAGGGCATCTCAGGAATGGCATGTCTGCCAAGAAATCTGGTGTCAATATTTGCCTGGAGCTCTGCAATCACAATTGCACAAAACTGAGCCAGGCTGCCCTCCATCTTTTATCCCCCACCACCCACATGCTCTGGTGTGGAGAAGGTGTTGCTGCAAAGACCTGAAACAAGGCTGTTTTCCAGCCTTCATTTCTTTTAGTCAAAAAGAGGAGCTACAGCTTACATATATACTCCATCTCCTGAATCCCCAACATCTCACTCAGTCTTCGCTTTCCATGAAATACGCTGCATGGAGAAGAAAAAAAAAAATGTAAGGAAAAGAAACCAAGGCTTTTCCACATTCTCACAAAGCTTGGGTTCCTATGCAATTACTTTAACCAGGACAGAGCTCAAGAGCTACGAGACACATTTACTGCTTGATCAGGTTAGCCAGCAGGAAACCCATTTTATGCTTTTTTTCCCAGCAAATTTGACACAACTGCCAAAGTTGCTCCAAGACAAAAGAACACATATAGGGGCAAGAGCCAAAAAAATAACCCCTCTAGAGCAAGGACGCAACCCTCAGTTCAGGAGGCTCACAATAAAAAACTCCCCACAGAATGACACTGATTTCAATATACCAAATTGGCCATTGGGAGGGAAATCAATACAAGGCCATACTGCAATCGGCCTCAGGAATTAGATCTAGCAGATGGTTTTTCTCCTGCAGCCCCATGCTTACATCAAATCACGTGAATACAATTACACAAACTGTACCTTTTCCACGAAAACCTTTCCTGGGATAAAGGTTCTCATTTTACTCCACATAAAACACACTCTCCACAGGTTTATAAGCTTTAATTGCCATGCGAACACAGAAAGAGTGTCCAAATAAGTCTATTTAATGGTTACACATTAACCATCATACACCTCCAGGCTTGTATTATCCACCTATTTGCTAAATCAATAAACTGCTTGTAAGCAAACTTTAAAAATGTTGCTGCTGCTGAAAATGTACTGTTCCTGTTTGCTAATAACTTTATGAAATTGATTGGAAACTCCTACCTGTATCTGCAGTTTTCAGCTTAGTTCTACTAGGGAAAAAGCAAGCTGGTTTTCAGTACAAAGAGAATCAAAAATGTATATCACTCCCATGCTCAAAACTGGATGCTGTCCCACAAGGTAATGAAAGAGCAGTGCAACTTCAGGCTGGGAAGGACTTGGCTGAAGAAAGACGTGTGCGTGCATGTGCCTGCAGAGACAGATCTCCTCTAAACCCAGGGAAAAAAGGCCTCTAGGAAACACCGTTAAGTCTGGACAGCCAGGAGCAGGGAAGCCATCTGCACGAGGATGATGGATGGAAAGCGTTAGCAAGAGGTTTCAGGAACCCATACATCCAAAATACTCTTGTCAGCAATGAAGTTAAGGGCATCGCTCTTAGTGAATCCACTCCTCTGCCATCCACCTGCCACCATCCGACCTGTCAGAGCCCTGTGGGGTGAGTGTAAGTTTGGCCAACTGAGCGGCAGGTGAGGAGGTGGCTGCCTGCTGCCAACACACACAACAACAGTGGATGGGACAGCATCCACCCCGCAGTGACAGCTTCATCACATAAAACCTCAACATGAGGCACCCTTGCCTGTTAAGCAGCACCTGAGCAAGTCACTTAAGGGCTCTGCAAGGCTGCCCACAAAAGCAAGCCCTCTGCAATGCTCCACGCACCTCCGCAGAGGTGGGGAAAGCATTCGGTTTACTGTCCCACTCCTAAAGGGGCATCAGCAACCTGGTGCAGTCCAACCACTTTCTTGTTATGGCAAGAGCACACTAAACACCTGATAAATTTTACCTTGGGCATTTACAGACGCCCTGTTGTGTACGGACCACGGACAGCCGGGTGCAGGCAGAGGCGCAAGGCTGATGCTGGCGGCCCCCGCCTCCTCTGGCACAGGGGGAGGGCCATCGAGGCTGAGCCAAGCAGCATGAGAGTGATTAAGTGCTGATCAAATCCAACCATTTCATAAAGTTTCTGGTATGTCCAACCAGCTTCAACAGTCTCCACACTTCGCTGTGAAATCCCCGTGATATTTATGAGAAGTCAGAGAATGGCTCCTCTGTCACCCTCCCCCCCCAATCCTTGATATTGAGAATGCAGAGCCTGAAACTCCAGACACGGCCGGGACGTCAAAGCAGAGACTCCTCAAAGCACTCTCCACAGCTGATGGACAAGCACACTTCCAAGGTGTGCAGATCATAGATGGTGCCACCCAGCCCTGGGGCCCCTGATCACACAGCCAGGGCTTCTCCAAACACCCACCGAGCCCCCTCAGAGCCCACCACACCTCGCGACTCTCAGCCTTCCAGGGCTGGCTATGGACCGCTTTCCTCCCTGACCAGCTCCCCTATCCCCACAGCAAGGAAACATCCCTTCTCCCATACTTCCCTCCCGGCCACTCGCTTCCCAGCCCATCTGCAGTCCTGCTTCCACGGGGGGCAGACAGACAGCGGGCACTTCGCACCTCCCCGCAGTAAACCTGCCCAGAGCAATTATCCACCCTGCTCCAGCCGGGAACACGTTGCTGCCTAATTTATAGCAGCAAAGCCGCAAGGGCAGCAGGCAGCTGGCCGGGGGCACGCACGGAGAGAAGCCGAAGCCCCACAACACCAGAGGAAATGCAAAACAGGGGGGCTCGTGCTGCCCGCTCCCCCTGCCTGCCAACCCCCTGCCTGCACCCATTAAAAAAATTAATCCCCATCGTAAAAGCTGGAGCACAGCCTGTATTTCAAGGCCAAATAATAAGGGGAAGCCTTTATAAATAAGGAATTACTATTCGGAGGGGGGGGGGGGAATTACAGAGGTTCTTTAAATTAAAAACAAACGGCACAAACAAACAAACCCCACCGTCCTCCTCTCAGCCGCTGCAGCCGAGCCCCACATCGGCTGCACATTATCTGCAAACCATGGGCAAAGCACTTCCCCGCTTTGCGGCGTTTCACAATCTGCTCACTCTGAACCTTACGCTACGTCAGGAATTAAACAAACATTTCCTCCTCCTTTGGAGTTTCCACACACCCCCCCCTCGTCGAGAGCTCAGCTCCAAAGTCCAGCCATGCAGCAGACGTGGGGTTGAGGTGTAACTGCCAGCTCAGAGAGCTCGGCATGCTCCCCACCACCTCCAACACCCCCAAAAAGCGTCCGCGGGGGCAGCGGGTGGTGGTGACAAGGCACACCAACCCCACCGCGCCGGGAGAAGTGAGAGGAAAGCTGGGGCGGGCAGGTGTCTGCTGCAGCCTGCCATGAAAAACAGCCCAAAAAACTAGAGAGGAGCTCTGTGAAACCCCAAGTATCTCTTCCACTGCTCCAGTAGGGAGAGGGTAAATGCACCAGAGTTACCAAACTTCTGTTTATCATAATAAAAAGTGCAGATTGGGTGCGTGTGGGGGAACTTGCTTGTAGCCTTGCTTCCGAGGAAGACAAGGCTGTGGATGCATGCCCTCATCCCAAACAGTTTGAGACCGAGATGTGACCGGAGGGGTGGGAAGGTGAGCGAGCTCCTGCGGGGCTGCGGAACAGGGGGGCAGGCAGGGGAGGGAGGGCAGCTGGGGGTGCAGCCTTCACCCTGGCTTGGGAGCGCCTGAGCCCATTGCTACCCCAAACAGGCAGCCCCACGCACTCCCAAAATACACCAGGACAGCCGGGAGGGAAGGAGGGCAATACTAAAATACGATGCAGAGATAACAGGAAAACTCTTCAGAAGTCAATTAAAACATTAGTCAGCCCCGGAGACAGAAATCCTCAGGAAAGCAGACTTCATCTGATCTTTTCCATGCACATCACTGGCAACTGAGAGTACCTGCAAAGTCTGATGAAGTCTTATTTTAATCTATCTGTGTTTCCAAACAGGTTTATGTTACAAATTTGGGGTTTATCTGCCTTGGAAAACACCACAAGGGCCATAGTGGGGAACCAGCAAAGTGAGAGCATGAGATAAACGTGGCCAAACAATGGAGAACCAAGTCAGGTTGGGTGAATTTTTGTGTGGTTGCTGTTATTTAATGGCAGTGCCTCGTTAACATTTGGGATAAAGGAAGCTTTTGTTAACGACCTGCTCCTTCCCTCCCTCCCATACCTTCCCTCAGGGTTTTGAGATCGCATTTAAAAAAAAAAAAAAAAACCTACANAAAAAAAAAAAAAAAAAAAAAAAAAACCCCCAAAAAACCCCCCCCCCCCACCCCCCCCAAGGGTTTCTCCCCCCCCCCCCCCCAAAAAAAAAAAGCCAAGGCTGACAAGACTTGACATTCCCAAAATGTTTAAATGTGGAAAGAGGGGAAAACAACGACTTCCCCCCCCAACCCACTTTATGCATCAGAGACAAGCAAAAATTGGCCCAGGGCCAATTTAAAAAAAAATTAAAAATATTTGCTAGATCATTTTAAATACTTCCAATGTTCCCAATGGAAAAGTTCCCGACTGCACAGCAGACACAAGCCCCCGCGCCAAATACTGCACATTCCTGGAGGGAGCTGTGGAGCAGAAAGACATAATCGAGGCGATTGACAAACCACCGCACCC